>JAVTVY010051951.1:0-26689 GCA_036873755.1 Hanleya hanleyi
GCTAAATTGAGGGTAGGACGATTTAAAGATTTGGGGGGGTTGGCATGGTTGGGGAAGAGATGAGTTGACAGTTCAAACATGGACCATTCTGTTGGGTATGGGGTGGGGTGTGGAGAAAGATAACTTGGATCTTCAGCCACAACATGCCTGGTTTAGGGGAGAAGGGGGATGACGGAGAAAAGGATAACTTCAATCTTTAGCTTTAGGCAGAACATGCCTGGTTTATTGAATTTGATATTGTGGGGGGGGGGGAGGGGTGGTGGAGAGAAAGGTAACTTCAAACCTTAGGCATGTTTGGGTTACTAAATTTGCTATTGGGGATGTGGAGAGAAGGGTAATTTGATGAAACCTTACTAGGCATGGGTACTGAATTTGTTATTCGGGGAGGGGGGGGGGGGATTGGGGTTTGGGGTGTGGAAAGAAGGGTCTCTTGAACATGTTGAAACCCCAGTCAAGCAGGACATATTTGGGGAGTGTATTGAATTTAATGTTTAGTGGGGAATGGGTGGAAAGGTTATACCCCATCCATTATTGTGGGAGAGGTGGATTGGGTCTAGATTTGGGGTCGCGACCATTCCATGTGAAGTGTTCAACAAATTTGCGAAAATGTACATGTATGATAATTGTGGCCCATCTTATGGATATTGTGGCACGTCTTCACGCTTATTACCAACCATTTATGAATTTATGAATGTTTATATACATGTACATGTAACTTCAGCAAAAGCAAATTTCTCTCATTTTTGAGGTGGAATTACTTGAAATATTTGAAGCATCGAGCATAAAGTCCCATTTCCACAGCACGCGTCGCGACAACCACAACGAAATATTTGAAGCATCGAGCATAAAGTCCCATTTCCACAGCATGCGTCGCGACAACCACAACTGTAAACCACAAATTTTTGCACTTTGGTGCATTTCCACAGCACGCGTTATGACAGCGACACTCGCGCCATTCCAACCATTCAGCGGACGGGATTCCCCTCAACGTAACCGGGCTAACGATTTCTATCCCCTCCGATTGGTCGATAGTTAAGCGACAATGCGTTGAAATAGCCCTGGTTCTAGTTTTATCGCGCGTCAAAAATTTGGTTCTGAGGTCGCCGTGACTGACGCGTGCTGATAGTACTACACCATTGAATAAGATGACGGCTATTTTTCGGAAGTGGTTGTCACTGCGAAAACGCGTGCTGTGGAAATGGGCATTAAGGCATAGTCGAGCGTTTTGAAACATATTTATTCCCCGATATTCAATAAGGCCTTGTTATAATTGGCTCCAGACCCAGGACATGTATTGAGTCGAGAGATGGATGTATTCAATTTACAACCTATATAAGTGATCATGACAATAGACATTTGTAAATGAGTCAAAAGTTAGTACCATTTTAATTATTATACATTTATAATGTTCACAAATAATGTGGTAAAACAGACTGAAGTTTCAAGTGGCATTGAAAACCTTACCATTTGTGAGCAAAAAGTAAAGATTAATATGTGTTTTCTTCACCCTTATTGGTGAAATATAAAAGTTCACTCATTTGAAAAGCTTGTTATTGTTGGTCATTTTGTTGTTCATCTAGAATATGGTCATCATCCAGGTCATTGCTATGGCTACACATACCTGTGGCTTCAATTCCCTTTGATACAACATTAAGCGCATTAAGCCAAAATTAGGATATACCCAAATTATAGAGATTTTTTTTTCTCTTCTTACATTGAGAATCAAGTTCACTTCTCCATCAATTGAGGGTCATATGAGTCAAAACCTACCTATTTTGTCAGAATTAGGGTTTCACTAATTTGGGCATGTTTTCCAGCCCAAATTAATTTTGTCGTGCTGATATATGTTGTGCCCAAACTCTCAAAAATACATCTCAGAAAATTTATCTTGCATTCAGGGCTCCCTTGAACATGTTGAAATATACTTTGTCTCTGGCTTAAGAAATAATTCAAAATAAATATAACTCTCTCATGCAGCATTAATATTGTACCTAAATGTCCATGTTCGTCAACAATGTATAACATACATTTGCAATGCATGTAGCTCCGTATATGTAGAACCTTTTGTTGGCTTAATATGTAGGACATTCTTCGGCAGTACAATTTTTTTTTTTTTTTTTTTTGCGACATTTGTCCAAATCAGACATAGGACCCGGTTCTAGTGGAATTATTCCTGAATTGTCATTCTTGACAGTACTACATTTCTATGAAAATCCTCTTCTTTTGATCAGAGAGCCACTTATACAGTGCGTCCATCTTAACTCTGGAAAACATGTCTTTGAAGTTTTGGAAGCCCTCAAAGCTTCTGCCTTCCACATGATTGAAAGCATCCGACCGCTTCAGTTCCCGTACTATTAGTTTAATGTCTTCTGGTTTCACTACAGCTGGTCTTTTTTTCCCCGCCTTTTTGGATTCGGATTCTTTCATAATGTTCTCCTTTATTTCTGTTTGGTGTTTACTGGCCAGGGCTGCTTTCCTCGCACTAGCAAAGGTTGCATTGGCTCCCTGAGAGTGTACCTTCTTCTTCACTGCATGTACCGTCATCTCAACCAGGTTATCATTGGGAATGTTGTTGCCCATTCCCCCGGCCGTATTTGCTGTACAATTCCACATGTATTCCATTGCTTCTCGCTCTGAAAGAAGAGCTGTTATATATGCCTGGAACCGGAATAGCCAAAGTCTGTATTTTGTATGCCCTCCAACATCAGCAAGAAGCATCTCAAATTTTGCATTTCTTGCTATCCGAGAACCATCCCCCTTCTTGTAAGCATCATTGGTGTCGATGAGGAGGAGGACACATTTCATGAAAGATGACCTCCAAGCTTCAATGCAGTCGTCCTTCTTGGTCTTCTCTGTATTCTTCTCTGTTATTTTCTCTCCATGTTGCTTTTGGAGATGATTTTTGAAGTGACCCTTCATCTTGTATGATTTGCCACATTTGCAAACATACATATTCCTCTCAACATCAAACTGCTCCTGGATCATTACAGCCTCTGTTTCAAGAGCGGCCGTTTGGTTGCCGAGATCCTGGATACCTGTGACGATAGATATTTGTCAATTAATGTACATGTACAAGGTTTCATCGTAGTCGACAATATTGCAGAAACAGAAAATGTACATGTTTAGGCCTCCCCATTGCTCTTTGGTTGGCTGACGCAATTAACCCCCTTCCCCCCCTCCCCCCACATTTTTCTCTGGCTGCCAGGCATAGATCTTGCATAAGATCTAATAGGATGCCACAAAGATCCTGCTCTGATATTGTTTGATCTTAAATATTAAGAAAATAATATACAAGTTTCTCTGATGCAACATCTTGTAGAAGATTTTGCAGGATCTCAGATAAGATCCTGTACCAGATTTTACAGGATTAAGCAAGGATCATAGGATCTTATACAAGAAAATAAACCCCTCATATTTAAGATCTTCATTAGGATTTCTACCAGGGGAATTATCAAATCTCACCATCTGAAAGTTTGACATATTTATCCAATATGTTCTTGGCAAGGCTGTGAAGATACTGGTACTTCATAACTGGGTTTGTATTCACAAGAGGAGGCAAGGAAACATCACCATCTAACTCAGTCAGGCCCAGCAACTCCATACAGGCACATACAACATAACCATCAAGACAGTCTTGGAGGAAGGAGTAGCGAGCTCTGACAAACAAAGAGAAACAATGCTGAAACACCACCTTGAAACGAGTTATATTGCAGCAAACTATCAATAGCATACATAGATATTTATGAAACAGAATGATTTCTCAGAAATTTAAGACAGTAAATATATTATATCATTAAAAAGGTGACTATTAATTGGTAAGTTTTTATGTGGAAAAAATCGTGTCATCATACATATTAAGAACATTCAATAACATTGGTTAATGATCAATAATGATAATTAAACCATAATAAACAGCATCATGTATGTACCTGTAGCTTCCGATAACTTCCTTAGGACCATGGACATTAACCCTTCCAAGGACATTCCGTAGCTGATACAATGTTCCAGCATCATTGGCCGAGGATGTCTTGTAGAACTGCTGGTAGATAAACTGCAAGAAGATAAATTGATAAGTTAATAGCAAATTTCTCTCTGAGAAGCATGGAATAATGAAGGTACATGTATGCTTCAAAAATATGAACTCACATTAGTTGTCAATCACTAGATATATGTGCACACCTTGGCAGACAAATCACTGGATATCTGTTAATGTTTCAGAAAAACTCTTAGATTACAGCTTTAAATGATCTTGATTAACACTGAATGATGTTTGCATCATGTCTGATTTACTCGATATTTTGATACCAGGAACTTGCTGAACAAATGGTTAAAGTGACAGTGACTATTACTAGTCAGAATGCTTGACAAATGACAAATAAAAACTAGACAGTGACTATTACTAGTCAGAATGCTTGACAACTGATAATAAAAACTAGACAGTGACTATTACTAGTCCGAATGCTTGACAACTGATAAATAAAAACTAATACAAACAAATAACTCTGAACTGGAAGAAAGATGGATGGAAGTGATCAATGAAGAAAAATACATCTAAAAGCAGCTATATAAAGCAATCTGCTAATAAACCAATTTGTAGCCACAGGACAGATTTTGACTTGCACTATCTCGCAGAGCAAAAATTTTCACCATAAAAAAAATATTCAGGATTTTGCATACTCTGTCAAAGATTGGGAGCTGTTCAGCCCTCGGAGCCATGTGATTGCTCTGAGATTGAGAGCTGTTAGGCCCTAGGGCCATGTGGATGGTCTGAGAGTGACAGCAGCTTCGACACAGATAAAATACATGTAGTTTATTCATCAAACTTTTATATGTTATTAAAGTTGGTGACAAAACTTTATAATTCATCTGGGTTTTTTTTTCGACAATATAAAACATGTGAAAGTTGATTACAAATAAAAAAGAATATCTTTTGTGGCTATATGGTTTATATGCACTTGTAAGCTTGATCTACGAAATTAAGGAAATTTGACAGATCATGCAACTGGAATAACAGGAAGTTTTTCTCAGAACACAAAACATGCAGCAAGGCAAATTTTAGATTTTGGTGATCCAAAATCTTCTATACATGTGTATGTAGTTTATTTATTGACCAGGCTACAGAACATGTGACCGACCAGAGAATAGAACTAAGTTAGATAATAACCATCAAGACAAACTGCAACTTGAACTCGAACTCGAACAGAGAGATACCAGACAGAGATTCATCATTCTGTGTAAGCCCTCGGGTCGGTGTATTACACCTGTCATCCTAGTGAAGTCTGTCGGGCTGTTGTTCATTGCCAGCTGGGCAGAGTAGGCACGCTCATTGGTCAGACAGTCGCCCCCAAATACAACCTTCTTCTCTATTACAGGTGGCTCACCAGAGTGTGGAACATAGTTATCATGAATGTGCTCCAAGATAGATATCATGTCATCAGACTTATTTTCACTCTTGTCAAGCAAGTCCAAAATACTGTAAGGTGTTTTTTGAGCAGTTTCCTGCCTATAAGGATGTTCAATGTTTGTTGGTAGAGAAGAGCCAAAGTTTTGGAATACTTGCACATACTTCACCAAAATGTGCATAATGTGAAAGATGAAATTCTCTTCTAAGCTTTCACAGTCTGTCATACTTGGAACAAAGGATCCATTCTCCACAGCCATGATACATGCCTTGGGACCATTGTCAGGAAGGGTAGGGAAAAGTACCCGCTTCTGTATGCCAAGCAGCATAAACCAATGCCAGCTTTGGGTTCTGCGGTCCTTACTCATTTGAGAAGGATTTCGTGTTATGTCAATGTTGTCACCAATGACTTCAATAGTATGTGACCTACCTATTGTCTCTGTGGTTGCATGGTCATGTGGGTCACTGGAAAACATCTTCCTGGTTTCTTCTTCATGGTGCTGCATCAGCAGTCTCTTCTGTTGAGCAACACTTGATACAGAGACATTTAGGCCTAGTTTGTTTGTTGTCTGTATAGCCTGCCAATATAAAATCAGTGTCAGATGAATGTTCAATGAACTACATTAATTATTGTAAACGATTAACTAGCCTTGGTAAAACTAAATGGTGTCTTTTTTTCCAGACACGGATTTGTTGAGTAAAGGTTTGAACTGTAACATTGAACAGAACTTCTCAATATACGTTACCTGATTATAAGCTGCAATTTCTTTCCAAAATAAGATGTATGGTACATCCACCATAACTGGCGCTGCTGCTGCGGGGGCCATGGACCTCTATGGTCGATTTTTTGGGGTCGATGATATCTCATATCATTGATAAGAGTATGATTTGAAAATGGAGATATCGCTGATGAGCTTAACATAATCTAATACAGCAGATGGCACCCATATTGGATTATGCACATCCATAAAACATAATACATGACTGTCCTCTCACTAAGGTCAAGGGACTCCCCAAGTTTGAAGTAGATCAGTTGAATCGTACTCCAGCTATTGTCCGGACAAGATCAAACTGCTTAAAATCCAATGAAATCCAGTATGGTCGATGGTGGCCATATTGGATTAAGCACGTCCTTGAAAAACAATCCTAATCCTCCTCTCAACAATGTCAAGGCACTCCCCAGGTATGAAGTAGATCGGTTGAATCGTTCTCGAGTTATTGTCCAGACAAGATTCAACTGCTTACAATCCAATATGGCTGACGGCGGCCATATTAGATTACGCACATTGCTGAAAAACAATCCCAACCGTCCTCTCACCAATGTCAAGGCACACCCCAAATTTGAAGTTGATCGATTAAATCGTTCACGAGTTATTGTCCGGACAAGAAAATCTAAGATCCAACTGCTTATAATCCAATTTGGCTGACGGTGGCCATATTGGATTATGAACATCGCCGAAAAAAAATCCAAACCGTGCTCTCACCGATGTTAAGGCACTCCCCAAGTTTGAAGTAGATCAGTTGAATCGTACTCCAGTTATTGTCCGGACAAGATCAAACTGCTTAAAATCCAAAGAAATCCAGTATGGCTGATGGTGGCCATATTGGATCAAGCATGTCCTTGAAAAACAATCCTAATCCTCCTCTCAACAATGTCAAGGCACTCCCCACATATGAAGTAGATCGGTTGAATCGTTCTCGAGTTGTCCGGACAAGATCCAAATTCTTATAATCCAATATGGCTGACGGCGGCCATATTAGATTACGCACATTGCTGAAAAACAATCACAATCGTCCTCTCACCAATGTCAAGGCACACACAAAGTTTGAAGTTGATCGGTTAAATCATTCATGAGTTATTGTCCGGACAAGAAAATCTAAGATCCAATTGCTTATAATCCAATATGGCTGATGGCGGCCATATTAGATTATGCACATTGCTGAAAAACAATCCCAACCGTCCTCTCACCAATGTCAAGGCACACCCCAAGTTTGAAGTTGATCGGTTAAATCGTTCTCGAGTTATTGTCTGGACAAGAAAATCTAAGATCGAACTGCTGATAATCCAAAATGGCTGACGGCGGCCATATTTGATTACGCACATTGCTGAAAAACAATCCCAACCGTCCTCTCACCAATGTCAAGGCACACCCCAAGTTTGAAGTTGATCGGTTAAATCATTCACGAGTTATTGTCCGGACAAGAAAATCTAAGATCGAACTGCTTATAATCCAAAATGGCTGACGGCGGCCATATTTGATTACGCACATTGCTGAAAAACAATCCCAACCGTCCTCTCACCAATGTCAAGGCACACCCCAAGTTTGAAGTTGATCGGTTAAATCGTTCACGAGTTATTGTCCGGACAAGAAAATCTAAGATCGTACTGCTTATAATCCAAAATGGCTGACGGCGGCCATATTGGATTACGCACATTGCTGAAAAACAATCCCAACCGTCCTCTCGCCAATGTCAAGGCACACCACAAGTTTGAAGTTGATCGGTTAAATCGTTCACGAGTTATTGTCCGGACAAGAAAATCTTACGGAATTACGGAATCACGGAATTACGGAATTACGAACACCGGTGTTTCTAAGTCCCCCCCCTACTAAGTAGCGGGGGACAACAAACTAGATAGACTGATAGAAAAAAATAAAAAAAATATATAGAAAAATAGACTGATAGTTCTACTGACATTAAGATTTTAAAAAGGTAAATATGAAAACCTTGCATTTCACCTTTAACCAAACAGCAAAACTCCAACTGTCATCCTTTTTTTTTGTTTTTACTCACATGCACATGACCAGGACTGAATAATTTAGATCTAGTTGTAGACCGTCGTGCTGGCTTTGGTGTGACCGAATCCTGACCCTTCATGATGCCGATATCCTCATCCTCCTCCATTGAAAGTGGAATGGCTAATGGTGCAGACACTGTAGTGATGGAATAGCTCAAATTTATCCTTCCCATTCTCAATAGTAAATATTTCCTTATAATAGCTATTTACAAATCATTGTATCAATTGCAAGAATGTTCATAGTTGGTAGTTTTAGCAAATAATTTATACTGTTTGTTACAGTGAAAATAAAACCAGATATTGGTGCAACATTTACAATTGTATATTTGTGATTTAATAAGCATTCTGAGAAATCCAGTAACTAGGCTTTTGGTAATGTGTTGAGGATGGCAACAGTATTGTTGTAGACAATCAGGGCTGATGTACCACTGATGAACTTGATACAAGTGTGCTGTAAGGTGTCAGAATTAGTGGAAAGGATTGAGAGGCAATACAAAGTTCAGGATATCAAGTTTGGGGGCACATGGCACATAGCCCATAGCCATGGATATTTTTATTGAGAGGGGGGGGGGATGTTGGAGCTAATCTGTAATTTATCAGGGTTTCATGTGAGTGAGTGTGATTTGAGGGTGCTGGTCAGGACTCATCAGGGTTAGTGAATTAGGAGTGCGTTATGATGTAAGATTTATCTTGATGATATAGGCTTGAGAGTGGGTTCAGATGGTGGGGTGGGTGGTGGTGGGGGGGGGGTATTGCTTTATTGAACAGGGGCATATATTACATGTGATGTCCCTGAGGGTGAAAACCAGGTGGTGTGAGATGAGGGAGTGAGAGATGGTGAGCCATGCCCAGTGATAGTGTGTTTAGACTTATACAGTGCCTTCCAAGTTTTATGTAATTCATACAGGCAAGTTGCTTAAAAAATCTATACTTGCCATTTCCACCTTCTGCTGCAATGAGGGAGGACTTTGTGAGTAGGCCTACATCCACATCCATGGCAACCTACAAATACAAAACATTAAGGATAAGAAATTATGACAAAAAAAATAAAAATATATATTCCTATTAAGGATAAAGTTCACACAAACAACAGGCTTCTAATAATTCAATTACCCCACAATTTCACTGCATAAGAATACTTGGCAATTTACATACAGAATTTAATTGCTATAAGTTTGGCTGAATTGTTAGGATAAAGGATTTTTATCAATATTTTTTTTTCTTTGGAATATGTGTCAGAAGAGTTAGTACTTAAATAATAAAAACAAATTTTAAATTTTCTTTGTCCCCTGTGGGTGTGGGCCTTCACATTCAGCTGACCGGGTTCAAGTTATTTTAAGTTAGTTTGAGGTTGTTTTTGTTATCAAAACTTACTTGTGAAGCTCCAAACAAACTGATTGACTGTTTTCTGACTGGCAAAGCTTGTAGCCTCTTTGGTTTTCTTGGTGTCGGGGTTCTGATAGTCATCCTTCGCTTGCCCGCCTCCCTAATCGGTGTTAAAATCTTGCATTCTGCAATGATAATAAATGTATTCAATATTGGTGAATGGTATTAAATGATAAGATCAGGTGAGTAGTAATATTAATCTACAATCAATACAGAACAATATACAATGAAACCTCTATATACCGACCATGCTTGGGACCAGATTGTAGTGTCAGTTCTGACAGGGTTCTGGTATTTAGTGCTTTTGGGACTAGGTATAAAGTCGGTATTTAGACATGTTAGAGGTTGGTCGGTTCACTCAAGTGTTAGTATCTACAGGTTTCACTGTACTTTGAACTAGATTTGGCTCACAATGCAGATATTGAAATATTAAGAAAAATGTGAAATTTACAATAAATTTGAACATGTATATCCAACACTGGATAATACTTAAAACAGACAAATAACTACTGCAAGAGCTCACTACCGATAAAGACCATGGTCACCTCAATGAATATCTATATAATCAGCACATGCTATATTTATTATAAAAAAAAAAAAAAAAAAAAAATCAAAATGATCTTGGATCTTGCAATCTTAGGGAGGCGGTACCTGCACTTTGATGACTAATATCTTCAGGCTTCGACTGTGTTGGTAGTCCTGTGGAAGATGGGGGCATTTTTGCCTTCAGGCTGATAATCATAATTTATGATATCAAACTTTTCCTGAAATATAACAAGACATAATTTTGCATTCCCATTTTTGACAATAAAATAATTTATATTACAATAGTTATTACCCTGGTTCTCCATTGTAAGGCATTAATAATATATCTATAGAACCAAACTTGATTCACAAATTAAAGCCTCCACTACGTCTCCACTACAGATGAGAGATAATATGTGCCGAACTATTTAGAAATATTTAATATTGCATTTTCGCAAGCAACAACAACAACAACGTGGACAAAAATTATGTGAAACATACAGACAACACAGTCATGTTGAATATGAAATGAGTACCGGTATCATAAATAATGTTTGTGAACAATTAATCGGGCTTACCTTACGAAGTGCATCCAACCTGTGCTGCAGATCGAAATCAATTTTCGACAGCTTGTTCAGCCTCGAGTAGCAGGCGACGCACACGTGCTTTGACAGCCCGTCTGTTGGATTGGGATTGTAACCCAAGACTTGTGCCAATTGATTTTCTACATGAAATGCCGTCGAAAATATTAGGCGCCTCCTAATAATCGGCAATTCATCGGCACAAATCCTGCATCGAACCAACCCAGCTGGCATGGTCGCCATGCTTTTGCTTTCGCCGGAAGTAGGCGGTGCGCTATTTGTAAGGCGACTTCTGATTGGTCTATGCAAACCTTGCATAGCCTTTGATGTTGACTGTGCCGGGAAAGTTGGCCAAGTCTGGCAAGGCCGGGAGTGGAGCGCTAGTGTAAGGACTGGTCTTGCCTAGGGAAGATGCCAGGTAGATAGAGACACTAGAATGTTCAAATATCGGGATTTCACGGGGCCGGAACACTGCGCTTAAACAAATTATGCAGAAACAGAGTAGAATGGAAAAGCTGGAGATCACTTGCAAGAGGAAGTTAAAATTTGAAAGCAAAGCTTGTGTTGAATGTGGGAAGAAAAAACACAAGAAAAGTACCTGTAAGCAATTCAGATCAAACAAAGAAAATGATGGAAACTGTTTCTAAAGGGAAGTAGAGATTGACTTTTTTAGAAAGGTGAGTTGTCTCACCTTTATTATGGGATGTAGAAAATTTCTGATTACAGGCCTGTCTGGAGTACGCGCATAAAAATCGTTCCAAATTGTTTATTCTTTCTCAGACCAGAATAGTTATCCTTCAGTGGTTGACAGGCTTTGTAGGCTATACTTAGCATGTACTTGATCCCTTACCTGTTAACTGTTTTCCTTCAAGATATCAGATTAATATGCACTAAAGTATGGAAGCCTGCTATTTTCACGCTTCCAATGATAGACCTCAGCTCAGAGAAATAAAGTTCAGGGGACAACGTGTACATGTGTAAAGAGCTGCCCTACCATAGCTCTAGGGGATGTACATGTATCTATGCTAGGTCTAGGTCATCACATGGACTTGTGTTAGAAATATCTGTGCATGTATGTAGTGAAAATTAATAAATCAATTGAATTTAAACTTAGAAATAATACTACATGTATCTGACATGTCTGAGAACTGAAATATTTTGCCATTTGTTGTTTCATGCACTCATGTGTTAATACTTTCATTCAGTGCCAATACTGGGTGTTTATGTATATACCACTACATAAGACATGTAAGAATCGGCCAGTTTTCCATGTGTTTTTCAAACAAATAGATACTATTTTGAATTGAAACTCATGGGAAAGAAATCTGCTACTCAAGAAGCAGCTACAATGTATTCTTCTGAGTTTTACTGTCTTTACTATTGCAGCCAGTCAATTGGTAGTCTCTGAAAATGATACTCGGGTATCACAATCAGTTAAAAACGTTTTTCCTGTAAGCCAAAAGTTACAAAATACTGCATGTAATTTACAATGTAAGTACAATTCTATAAATTGTCGAATATTGCTGCGAGATTAAAACAGTAATTTGTTGATGATTGATTCATTTGATGATGATTTTGATAAAATGATTCACTTGTGTGAATTTTGTTTCAAACCTCTGTTCATGAATTACTGGATAAAACAGTCCTCGAATTGAGTGTAAAATTTGGATTATTCTTGCTGGAGAAATGTTATTGTGAAACAAAGTGAAGGTCTGTTCAGATGGGTATTAAATGACCCCACTTAATATGCATTACAGAAGTGCCAAAATACAGTATGAAGGAGTAATGTTTTGTAGCCTCCCGGTGAGGGCTTCCTGGGATCTGGGATGTTGTGCACACTGCAGGTCTGGTAAGAATAGACCTCAGCTCCTCAGACCGCTTGTTGTAAGAGGCGACTGAGGCACCCATGTGGTTCCCAATGTGAAAAGAAATAGGACCCCACCTGTGTGGTTCCCGGGTGTGACCAGGAATAGGACCCAACGTTATGATATGACTCAAATATAGTGGAAAGCGACGTTAAATCATATTCACTCACTCACCTTTTTTCTAGGGTCATACCTAAGACTTGAAAAATGGAACTTGTTGCTCCCTCGCTTACGCTCAGCATTTAGAGGATAGAACAAGGACTGGTTCGCTCGGTGTCAGTATAATGTGACTGAGTGGGGTGTCATGTCTGCCTACGGCATGATATTTCAGTGGGACAGCACTATAAAATGGCAGCATTAGATCTGCTCTGTTACAAGTAGGTACCCCTGCCCCTCCCCCTCCCCCTCCCCTCCCTTCCCTTCCCCGTCGTGATATAGCTGAAAAAATGTTGAAAGCGACGTTAAACCCTATTCACTCACTCACTTCTAGGTTCGACACAATCTGTGTGAACTGAAAAAAGTGGACCGACCAGGTTTGCATAGCATGGCGGTCATTACCACTTCAGCGTTATGGATGTGTCAATTCGCTACTAGATCTGGCTATATACTGAATATCTACAACTCTTCAACAAAAAAATTTAATTACATTCTTTATTTCAGTAGATGCCACCAATTCTTCGACAGAGAGGAAGGCAAGATTACAAGCTTCTTGCATCTGGAATGCTTGATCGAGTTGGACGTCAATCATCAAAGCGGCCCAAACTAAAACGTCGGACATGGTACAGAGTTACAGTGTTGGAGGAAACTGAACAGTTCTTGTTTGTACATTGGATTGGTTACCCAAATTCTGCCAATTCGTGGGTGCAAAAGGCTGATGTAACAGACTTGGAAAATGAAAATTCGCTCGACCACTTCTGTCACCAGGTAAATGTCGCAGTGAAGGAAAATTTGGCAACTCGCAGGAAGGTCGACACAAAAGTGAGGGTAGCAGTACCCATTACACCTAGAGCTTACAGGTTTGTTTTCATGATTGCCTTTGTTGTTCCTCTTTCTTGTTTTCTGCCCCTTCTGCATATTATAGCGATCGTTTTGTCTGTACATCTGTCTGTCCGGGAAATGTTGTCCAGGCGATATGTCGGGTGTTTTTGATGGCAGGAATCCGAAAATTGACAGTAACGCTGCTTATATATTTGTTGTTGTGCACTGGTATGGTTTTGTCCCACATGTTTCAATTTTCATGGGTATAGTCATCTGTGCTGATGCACCACAAGCTATTCTTGTCCGGTCAATATCTCTGGTGCCTGTGCCTAACACATGGTATATGTACATTTGAACTCCATAACCTGCCTCTAAATGAAAGATAAAAGAAATTAATGGTAATATGGTATGTCTGTTTTATTGAACTTTCAGGTTATTCATGAGGAATTTGGGCCGCAAGCACAGCAGAACCACACTGCATAGGGGAAACACTGTATACTGGCCTTACACCCCAGATAACCTGTCACTGATGTTGGGAGGACATTGGTATACAAGAACTGTCAATCCAAATGGAGACACTGCATTTGTCATTGAGGATACCCTTAAGTTTTACGTCACAGAGAGGCGTCCGCTCACAGAGGACAACGTGTTCAACTCTTCAGAGGGCAGGTGTTTATTTTGACATTCATAAAATGGTTGCGACGCATTATTTAACATGTTTAATGTGAATTATTTGCTGTTGAAGCGTATCTACATGCAGGGGTCAAAATAGGTTAAAATTATGTTGGTTTTTCCTTCAGGGGTTGAAATAGACCAAATTTTGGGTTTCTTTTTTTGCTTCCAACTTTTCCCCATATCATCCCTATAAAGCATGGCACAAGAATGAACTGAATGTGTCACATTTGCAGAAAATAAATTAGAGTTGTTCCGATGTATTGAAGGGCTGCAAGTTAGTGCAAAGGTTGTTTCAGAAGTTGTTGCACTGATATGTAAGAACCATGGCATAGATATATCCACCGTAGATCTAAAAAAATGTGTCCAATGTCTGTCACCAAATTTAAAATATCTGTCCAGGTTAGTCACTGGGATAAGAGGTGGGAGGCAGAGGCAAATAATGTTGGATCGTTTCAAATCCAAGAACCTGATTGTAAAAGTTCACCTAAAACATAGACAAAGTTCTGATGATACAGTTAGGAACTTGCAGCAGAATTTAGATCTAAAAAAACAAGAATTACTTGACACTTCCAAACAAAATAAAGATCTGAAGCAACAGGTGACTAGATTAAGTACGAAGCTGCTCTCTAAAGCATCATGTGCATGTAGGCGCTCCAGTCAGAAAAGTCCATCTAAATGTTCACTCCGACAGAAGAGACACCATAGACGTAAACTTGAAAAGGATGTTAGAGATGCTTTGGAGTTCTTGGGATATGAGAAACTTGAGTCGCTTAGTGTGACTGTTAGGAGACCTGATGGGTCTATTGAAAATATTAAACTTGATCGACATAGAAAGTTAGATGACGGGAAATTGGATGACATACTCATGTTGTTATATGTCAAGGACATGTACAACATTTCCAACAAAGCTTTTCATGAGTTAAGCATGGCAAGTGGTACTCTTCGAAAAAGCTACAAAATTAAAGAAAGAATAAGGCTTCTCAATGAAACATTTTGTATTACCCCAGTACCAGAACCAGGTATTGGAGTACAACAGAGTATATTTGACACTTTGCCTGAGAAAGTTAAGCAACTGTCTGAAAACACTCGTGTTAAGGAAAAGCATGAAATTCATGTGAGAGTCAGTGGCGATGGCACTACATGTGGAAAACGGCTACATTTAGTTAATTTTACATACACACTGATTGATGCACAGGCAAATAATAGTTATAAGGGTAACCATTATCTGGCCATTGTGAAGGCAAAAGAAAAGTATGACGAACTTCAAACTGCGCTGTCTGATACAATATTGGATTTGAAAAAGTTGAGTGAGGAGGGTCTAACAGTGGACAATGTTCACTATAGAGTTGTGCTTTACATGACTGGGGATTTGAAGTTTTTAAATCTAGTCTGCGGTATTGAAGGGTGCTCATGTACATTCAGCTGTGTCTGGTGCAAATGCTCAAAAAGTGATAGATTTGACATGAAAAAAATCTGGCCACTCCTTGATCCTGAGAAAGGAAGAACCGTAGCACATATTAGTCGCGCATGTACAGAGAAACAAAAAAACAAACGCTTTAACTGTCAGTTTCCTCCAATGTTTCCCTTCATTCCACTGGAAAGGGTAGTCCCTGATATTCTCCACGCATTTCTTAGAATTGGTGACCAATTGGTCAACAAACTCATTTTTGAGTTGAGACAGAAAGACAACATCACAGAAGCAAAAGTAAAGACATCCACTGACATCTCAAAGTGTCAAAACATCCAAAAATTTGAGGAGTTTGTGAGGAATCTTGGTATTCCCAGTTTTAGCTTCCAGGTAGATAGAGACACTAGAATGTTCAAATATCGGGATTTCACGGGGCCGGAACACTGGAGAATACAAGAAAACATCAAACTCCAATCACTAATTTCATGGGTAGAAAATATAAACACATGGCAGTGGCTTTGGGCTGAATTCCGCCAACTTTTTGTGGATCTTAAATCAGAGTTTGAAACAAACAAGATTGATGAATTTGAAAGTAGAACCAAAAAATGGGTGACAGTCTATAGCGAAACATTCCTCTCTACGGATGTGACATGTTACATGCATGTACTAAGTATGCATTTGGGGGATTTCCTTCGTCTGTACAAAAACTTGAATTTATTCAGTCAACAAGGCCTTGAAAAACTGAATGATCTAACGTCGCAATGGTACTTTCGAGCAACTGCACACCGCGGCGAGAGTGCGCTTAAACAAATTATGCAGAACAGAGTAGAATGGAAAAGCTGGAGATCACTTGCAAGAGGAAGTTAAAATTTGAAAGCAAAGCTTGTGTTGAATGTGGGAAGAAAAAACACAAGAAAAGTACCTGTAAGCAATTCAGATCAAACAAAGAAAATGATGGAAACTGTTTCTAAAGGGAAGTAGAGATTGACTTTTTTAGAAAGGTGAGTTGTCTCACCTTTATTATGGGCTGTAGAAAATTTCTGATTACAGGGCTGTCTGGAGTACGCGCATAAAAATCGTTTCAAATTGTTTATTCTTTCTCAGACCAGAATAGTTATCCTTCAGTGGTTGACAGGCTTTGTACGGCTATACTTAGCATGTACTTGATCCCTTACCTGTTAACTGTTTTCCTTCAAGATATCAGATTAATATGCACTAAAGTATGGAAGCCTGCTATTTTCACGCTTCCAATGATAGACCTCAGCTCAGAGAAATAAAGTTCAGGGGACAACATGTACATGTGTAAAGAGCTGCCCTACCATAGCTCTAGGGGATGTACATGTATCTATGCTAGGTCTAGGTCATCACATGGACTTGTGTTAGAAATATCTGTGCATGTATGCAGTGAAATTAATAAATCAATTGAACTTAAACTTAGAAATAATACTACATGTATCTGACATGTCTGAGAACTGAAATATTTTGCCATTTGTTGTTTCATGCACTCATGTGTTAATACTTTCATTCAGTGCCAATACTGGGTGTTTATGTATATACCACTACATAAGACATGTAAGAATCGGCCAGTTTTTCATGTGTTTTTCAAACAAATAGATACTATTTTGAATTGAAACTCATGGGAAAGAAATCTGCTACTCAAGAAGCAGCTACAATGTATTCTTCTGAGTTTTACTGTCTTTACTATTGCAGCCAGTCAATTGGTAGTCTCTGAAAATGATACTCGGGTATCACAATCAGTTAAAAACGTTTTTCCTGTAAGCCAAAAGTTACAAAATACTGCATGTAATTTACAATGTAAGTACAATTCTATAAATTGTCGAATATTGCTGCGAGATTAAAACAGTAATTTGTTGATGATTGATTCATTTGATGATGATTTTGATAAAATGATTCACTTGTGTGAATTTTGTTTCAAACCTCTGTTCATGAATTACTGGATAAAACAGTCCTCGAATTGAGTGTAAAATTTGGATTATTCTTGCTGGAGAAATGTTATTGTGAAACAAAGTGAAGGTCTGTTCAGATGGGTATTAAATGACCCCACTTAATATGCATTACAGAAGTGCCAAAATACAGTATTACCTACATAAGAAATGTTCACTTGACATGTATTAAATTGTGAACTCGGGGGGGGGGAGTTCCCAGGCTATAGACTAATGTAGCCCCAAAAGGGAAGTAGTTCATTGATCCATTTGTGCTAATGGTGTGCAGTTTCAAAATATGTGGTCTCTACACTTAACTCCATGCTTTATATAAAAATACACCAAGGTATGAAACACACTTCGGGTGGAAAGAAAGATATAAACTCGATATATTCCGGTCATCAATTTAGTAAATTTGTACAATTTTATACCTTTGCCGGGCAATTCAAAATCCAACGAAACTAGCCATTCATCCCGGCACAGCAATATGATGGCCCGCTTTTTTCTCAATTCTGATTGGAGGTGATGCTGGAGGTGAGTCGTGACTGACCAATCAGAACTGGGACATCATCTCGCTGTGCCAGGATGAATGGACAGTTACACTGGATTTTGAATCACCCGGCAAAGGTATAAAATATCACAAATTTACTAATTTGAGGATCGGAATATATAGAGTGATAATTGTAGAATATCCTGATGTATTTTGTTTGGAGGTAAAATGATTATTTCTCGTTTCACCCAAAGTGCATTTCACACTTTGGTGTATTTTTATATAAAGCATGACGTTATGTATAAAGACCCCATATTTCAACACTTCACACTATTACCACCACCCACACCCCACGAAACTCAAACAAGAATGTTTTGGGGGCCTGTGATCCACATACAGAAGTATTCTCAGGTAATATATTGAGCATAAATACGATAGAATAAATGTTAATTTTAGTTGTAATGATTAATATATTGCACACTTGACTGATTATTTTTTTATTAAAACAGTTTCCAATTTAAACCCTAGTGTTTTGTTTGTCTTCGTCATGTTCGTGCAGAGCTACGTGAATTCTCGTCTCCAGCTGCATGTCTTTTCTATACCCTGACGTCCCTTTGGTCTGTAATGGGAACAGTCCAGCTAAGCGAGAATTCCAGTCGCCCAGCTCTGAGCTATTTTTAGAACAGGTCAACTGACGACACGTTGTCCGCTTTTTACCGATATGCGCTAATAAAGGGGTGGAACGAAGAGCTCCCGTGCATATCCGGAGAGCGTTACACTGAATGGAATCAAGTTTTTGTTTTAATGACTTACAGGCAGAGTCATATGCAACAGAGGAGTAGTCTAATCTGGATCTAATTAGACTTATATATATATAAAGTCTTTTTGTCAGCTCCCCATTTGTGAGAGGACACACACCTCATCAAGTTTATAGCCTTTTGACATCTTGATACGAGTAAATCAATGTGTTTACCCCAGGTTAAACGTTTATCAAAGGTGGCTCCTAAATACTTAAATGAGTCCGAGCACTTCAACCTGACATCATTATATAACAATACAAGTGGTTCGGGGAGAAATTTTCTTGTAAATACTACAGATTCAGATTTTTACTGGCGAAAACTTGAAGCCCCAAGTCTTCCCCCATTTCAATAAATCATTCAGGGCTTGCTGAATATGTTTTACACAAACTCCAAAATTACGTGAAGAGAACCATATAGCCTTGTCATCTGCATATAATGAGCATTTAATTTTGGGATTTAGGCATTCAGGTAGGTCATTAATTGCAATATTAAATAAAGTGGGTGACAAGACACTCCCCTGATGAACAGGTACATCATGTGACAGGGATTTACCAATACGGACTTGAATAGATCTATAGCATCTATAGGATCCTATGGATAGGAAGGCTTTAAGCCAACCCAGCATTCTGCCCCCAATACCAATATTTTGTAATTTTATCAGTACCCTCCGTCGCCATACCATGTCATACGCTTTCTCGATATCGAGAAATACACCCAATAAATACTCTTTATTGGAGATAGAGTTTTTAATATTTGTTTCTAAAGTAACTATATGGTCAATAGTACTTCTATTTTTACGAAAACCGCTCTGAAAAGGAGATAAAATATTATTCTTGTTCAGAAACCAAACAAGTCTATTATTGATTAATTTCTCCATAAGTTTACATAAGTTGGAGGTAAGGGAAATGGGACTAGACGAAGCTAGACAAGAAGGGTGTTTACCAGGCTTAGCCAATGGAGTAACTATAGCCTTCGTCCATGCCCTAGGTAAAGTCATACGAGACCATATCGTATTGAACAATAACAAAATAGCATTGAGAGCGGATTCAGGCATATGCTTATAAAAAGTGTACCCAATACCATCTTCCCCAGGTGTACTACATTTGGTAGAATGTAATGCCTGTTTTAATTCAAGTAAGGTAAAATCCGTATTTATAGGCATATCATCAAATACTATGTTATTAAAAAGAGGGTCAGTGTCCTCTTCAACCTTATCCTTATGAATAATAAATTCAGGGTCATAATTATCGCAGCTACTAACGTATGCAAAATTATTTATCAACACTTCAGATTTATCTTCGTTGGAGACGTAAGAATTATCACCCTGTGATAAGGTAGGTATGGGGGACCGCTTATTAGCCCCACTAATTGATTTCACCTGGCGCCAAACAGACTTGATGTTAGTGTTAGAATTCATAGCAGAACAATAGTCCTGCCAATACTGTTTACGGATAGACTTAATCACCCTTTGAGCTATAGCCTTTTTCTGTTTGAACACCAGGAGATCTTGGGGGAGCAGAGTGCGCCGTGCTCTGTTCTTTCTTTCTTTGATAGTATCGGTACATCTGTCATCCCACCAAGGTACAGGAATTTTAAAATTGCCCGCAGATCCAGAAGATTTCGGTATACTATTAAAAGCAGCGTCATTGATTGCACATATTAAATTGCTATGAAAAATGTCTACGTCATGGCTAAACAATTCTTCTGAAATGACCTTATCACACTCATTGCTAAAAAAAGACCAATCGGCTTTCTTAATACACCACCTAGGTGGACTGACTAGATTGTTAAGAAAAACGTTAAAACCAAGTTCTATATTTATAGGAAAATGATCACTGCCACACTGTGAGAAGTACTTCACATTCCAATCGGCTGAGTTAGCCAGATCAGCAGAACATAAAGTTAAATCTATGGCACTAAGTTTCCCAGTGTGAATAAGTGTGAAGACGAGTACCAGACTGTTCATTTAAAAATACAAGATCATTACTATCGATAAAATCATTCACCACTCGGCCATTCGAGTCCGTAAGTGTATTTCCCCACAGAACATGCTTTGCGTTAAAGTCATCACCATATAAACTGCATTTACTCTCGAAGATTTATTAACCCAAAATGCATAAATCACCATACAAAGCTAGATTCATAGCTGGTTCTAGAAGCTGCACCACCAAGCTTCTTTCAACCCTGTTGACGAGGGCCCTTCAGGACGTAAAAGCAAAAGGTATTGCGCCACTATTTCTAAGAACTCCGGCGTGGAATGTATGTGGATATTGATAAACTCGAAATGTCTTACGGAAGAACTTGATGCTAAAGGTCACATACCGTACCGACATGTATCCACATGGGATTTCTCGACTCTCTATACTACAATCCCTCATCAGGACCTTATTGACCGTATAAGTTCATTAATAGTATCTGTGTTCAAGGAAACTGATCGTAGATATATTAATGTCGGAAGCCATAAAGCATTCTTTAGCTCGACTACATACAAGAGATATCATTCATGGGATGTTTCTTTGTTTATAGAGTTGCTTGAATTTCTTATTAAAATATCTATGTGAAATTTGGCAACACAATATATCAGCAGCATATAGGTATTCCAATGGGCACTAATTGTGCACCCCTGTTGGCTAACCTGTATCTGTTCTCTTATGAATATGACTATATGCATGCGCTTTCAAAAACCGATCCATTCAAAGCCCGTTCCTTCTCATTCACCAAACGCTATATAGACGATCTTCTCGCTGTGGATAATCGCTATATAAATGACGCAGTGAAGAATATATATCCACCTTCACTGGACTTGAAGGAAACTACAGATAGCCCTACAGGCACATCTAATTTAGATCTCTATCTCTACAAAAATAAAGCGGGCATTCTCTCTCGTCGACTTTATGACAAAAGAGATGATTACAATTTCGACATCGTAAACTATCCCTTTTTGGATAGTAATATTCCAGTGGGACCTGCATATGGCGTATACATATATCGCTTAGTAGCATTTGCTAGATCCTGTGTTAAAGTGATGATTTTAACCAACGTCACAAAACATTGTTGCAGAAACTTATGAAACAGGGCTATTCCACCAAGCGCCTCCACTCAAAGTTTCTCAAATTTGGCGATACATATCGCATGCTGATAGCAAAATACCAACGTAGCGTGCAAGATCTATGGCGCTACGTTTCGTAACTTGTGTCTAATTCCGCTTAACCCGGGGCTAGGGGCCGTATGAACCCATGTGCTTCAAGAACCTCATGGTACTCATATGAACAGTCACAATCAAAGCGTGACTGAGATACATCATTCTTTAGATGACGACTTTACAACAAATATTATGGATTAAGAATACTGATCAGCGATACGGATTTGATATTTTTGGAACATCATGATGTCTTGCCGGCATCATTGAAAACTGTTGACCGATTCTCTCTTGCCGGAAACAAGCTTATGTTTATGTATACTATGATTGTGTTTTTGAATTTGGTGCTAATACTGTTATATGGAATATGAAATTGGTCTCTGGATTATGGACGCGGATATTCTCTAATGGACGACGGCTGGATTATGAATGACGGACTAGACGCTTGTAATTATATAAACTAACTATATTAATAACTTTTTTGTTATCATGAGTGACCTTTATAGCTTGACATTCAATGCTAGTGAAATCCGGCAAAACCACCGGGGTGAAAACCATGCCATCCTTAATAAAAAATGACAGACCACCTCTAGCTACATCACCATCACCTCTATCTTGACGAATGGGAAGATACCCAGGCATAGAGAAATCTAGTACCGATTTTAAGAAAGTTTCTTGTATGCATAAAAGTTCAGGTAATTTATCACAGTTATATAAGTAATGTTTAAACTCGGCACCGTGCGCAATTAAACTTTGCGCATTAAACTGAAGAATTGAGAAAGACATGACGCAGATAAGGTGCAAAATGAATGCCGCGTATTTTATGTTTTCTTTTCTCTAGAAAACAATAGATCGTAAATGTAAGCAGGAGTGACAAATTCACCTCCTAAGTGTTTGTCAGCGCAATCGCTGATCACTTGCAACATTTTGTCATTTTCATCCTTACTCGCAAATAATCGAGTAAATAACTCGGCAACAAAGGTAACTTTGTGACCATTTGATCAAACGTCTCCGTCTGACAACCTGTGCTTTGCACTTCAGTTTGAACTGCAATTGTTCTCGCTACTGGTTTTGTAGAAGGGGGAGCTGTAAGTTTTGTCTGAACTGAGGGTGTCAAAGGGGGGAATGAACTTGGCACTATAATGTCATTAGATTGAGACTCGGCGGGTGGAGGTGTTACAATAGCCTTTTCCGCACGGACTGACTTAAGTGCATCTGTATAGGAGACCTTTTGAGTAACCTTTACAAACTGAGCTTTACTGGCCTCTTTTAAAACTAAACATCCTTTGTAACTCGAACTGTGCGATTCACCACAATTGGCACATTTAGGTTTTTCTTTGTTTGGACAGTTTTCATAAGTATGTGTTTCTGAACAGCGAGGACAACGAAGTTTACCTTTACAAACAGAACTCACGTGTCCAACGCGCTGGCAGTGAAAACAGCGAACAGGGGGTATATACTCTTTCACATTGAAAGACATGTAGCCGAGCGTGACAGATTGTGGAATGGACTCAGTATTAAATTCTAAAATAATAGAAGTTGAAGGTTCTTTATCCCTTCCCTTCGTTAACCTCCTGACCTTGACCACATTGAATGTCTCCATTGCTTTTTTCATCTCCCCCTCGGACACTTCCTCTCCAATACCATAAATAACACCTCTTGATTTGTGTTCAAATGGGGGTGTGCAATTAACATCAAAACCCAAGAAAGCTGTTGTTGCTAACAGAGTTTTGACCTGTTTCTTCTCTAAACATGTGACCTGCATTTTTCCAGACTGAAGTTTTTTGACTGATTTTACAGCCCCCACCTTCTTGTGAAGAGCACTGCCGAATTTTAAAGGACTTACTTTACATAGTGAATAAGATCCAACAGTGCCCATGTATACTACTAGGTTTTTGTCACCTTCTTCTGTAGTTTTAGCCTTTTTCACCTGACTTACTCCTTGTCTGGGGTGGGAACGACGTCCAGAGGTTCTTATTTGAGTCTGTGTGAACTCCATGTCTTCTACTTCGTCATTGACGTCGTCTGCCATTTCTTCTGCTGCTAATTACAATTATGTGCAATAAGTGACACTAATTACTAAGTAACTGCTCGCTAGATAAAGAGAGTTAATCTAAATGCCCTTGGGATACTCAGGGCGGAAATTTAAACAGAATCCCAGGTTAGTAGTGCAGAGAGTGCACAATTATATAATTAACTGAAATAAATAAGGATAAAAAAAAATATATAGGGAAAAAGAGAGAAAAGAATGAAAGAAAAAAGGGGGGAGAGGGGGGAAAAAGAAAATTAAAGAAATAAAGAAAAAATATAGAATAAGGCAACTAAATCGGTCTGACAATACTAATACTATACACCGATATAAACTATATACAAATAAGGAAAAAGGAAAATAATAAACTCAATGCAATGGACATCCTGAAGAGCCGAAATGAAATACGCCCTTGTCCAATGTTACAAGTCGAAGCCTACCACTAAAATAGGAGGTAGCAGACCGGTAGTCTCGAATCCTGCACGGGACTCGACCAAATTTCCAGCACTAGTATTTGTGCTATTCTAAGATAGTGTTATCCCAAAATAACGAAAATACTGTTATACGATCTAAATGATAAAAAATATATAATATATACATACATTTAGGGATCGTTTCCATTATTCGTTTTTTCTTCAGTCGCGATTTTTCTTCAATTTTCTCGATTGAAAAACGATCATTCGCGAATCAGTCGCGAGGATATCGAGAAAAAAATGAGAAAAAACGATTGAACCTTTTCTGAAAAAAAAACATTCTCTCGCGATATCGTTTTTGAATCGTTTACCCATGCGCGATCCGTTCTTGATCGCGAATCTTCAATCGCGAGAGAATTGTGTGTTTTTTTTCAAGGAGCGAGAGAATCGTGAGGCGGAGTGATATCTGACACATAGGCCGTGTTGCCGTCGTACGCCGCTCTATCCGCGAACTGGGAACTACATGTAATGTTGATTGCGGAATTGTCGATGGAAAAACCTATATTACTATACTATACTGTATAAATAGGGACTCCAGTAGAACTGCCCGTAGTCTTACGTAAATACGTTTTTTGTTCATTATTGACTTGTATAAATCTTGTATTTTCTTCAATAAAACTTGTGGAATCTTACCAAAATAGTGTTTTTGTTTTTTACTGAGAATGCTGCTTTATTTTTTTTATGAAAATTATTGCAGAGTAGGATACTTCTATAAGAAATCGTTAATTGAACGTATCAACTTTCGTAATATGCGCTACACGCTTCAGCGCATTTTTTTATACATATCGTCAGCTTCTCGATTTTTCCGAAGGTGAGCCAATGAACATGTTTGTCTGTCAATAGTACCATCTTGTAGCCAATGAAATTCTGTGTAAGAATATCTTGGCGTCATTTCCGGTTTAATTTTGTGAGTCCAACATGTGCTGGATAGAAAACTTTGGTGTTGGATTTCTACCTACTTGCGTACGTATCTCTGTTCAACTTGCATGTGAATCAGTCGGTAAAAGTATCATCCTGAATTGGTTAAACAATATTTTTCATATTATCGTCCAGCTCTCTCTCAGATTTTGTCATTGTTTACACCATATCCAATCTTTACGAGATCCCGGCAAATCCAAAATGGCGCCTTCCTTCGTGGGCTTTCGCTGATGCGTCTCAGTGTTCAGCGAGTGAATTTTAGGACATTACGCAGCAAATAAGCCACAGAAATACGAAATCTGCTGCAGCTGTCTTCTTTAGTGAATAAACTTGATCGGAAAGACAAAATTTGGTGTAGTTTATTCGTAAATTGTTCCCTGAATCGTTTATATTATTTTCTTGCTATAGCCATTGACCCCCGCCAGATAATGAACTCATCTATTGCTTAGCTGCCTAAGGATTGTTGACCCCACGCTGACCTGAGGCTGGCCTGTTCCAAATGCAGTATAGGGGCTTCAGGGTCCAATTTACTGCAAACCATGTAAATTTTGCGCCCATTGATGTTTGGCTACCTATAACTCCACAGACTCCTTTTAATATTTAATTAACAATATAGAACTGGTATGCCTTCACCCACAACGTTTCCTGGAGCCTGTACACCTATCAACAGCCTCATCCTATTTTCATAGGACCTTAAAAACAGTCGAATACCCATGATGGATCAATAGGTCTCAATAGAACTGTATATTCTATATTTTCTTCTTCATCTTCTCTCTTTCTACAGGTCATCTAGAGTATATCGTCATGCACATATTTTTTTCTGCATTTCAGAAACCTCCTCACCGGGCTGCTTAGCTGCTAATGACATCCATTCTGGCCTGCAAAACTCACCCATGGTCGCAGATACTGGTCAGAGCATTTTCCCCATGCAATAATGTTGCAAACTGCAGCTGCTACCCCACATTGTCGTGCCCGAATAAAAGAGAAATATTTGACAGACAGATATTTTCCTTAGCTCATCTTCGGAAAAATCGAGAAGCTGACGATATGTGTGAAAAAATGATGTTCATGCGCTGAAGTGGGTAGCACATATTACGGATTTCTTATAGAAGTATCCCTACACTGCAATAATTTTCATAATGAAAATAAAGCAACATTTTCAGTAAAAAACGAAGAAACACTATTTTGGTAAGATTTACTATTTTTATTGAAGAAAATACAAGATTTATACAAGTCAATAATGGAAAAAAAAAGTATTTTCGCCCGACTACTGTCAGTTCT
>JAVTVY010051952.1:0-27505 GCA_036873755.1 Hanleya hanleyi
AACATTGCTGACGTCACTTTGAGGATTTCCCAGCTCTATTCTCAACATGATATTCGAAAGCCAAGCTTCATACTCAAATATATTACAGAGATAGTTAGTCCAAGCTTAAAGGAAATTCGGCCACAATCTCTGAACTGCTCAGATTGTGATATTAGACTGGCACAATCTGATAAACTTGAACTGTTTAACGTTCCATGTAAGCTTGTATGATGAATTCCTGTATTGTTTAACACTCAAACCCATGTTAAGAGGCCACCCAAGGGAAACAGGAAATATTTAATGCAGGATGTTTGATAAAGTTGGTCGTTAGAGCAGGTTTGACTGAAACTCACACTTGATAAATTGTCTGTCTGGGATCATTAATAATAGACTGTTGCAGTATACATACATTTTAGATCCTATTTTTTGTTTTCATTTATGTGCTGTAATGTTTTTTTTTTCTTTTTCCATGTTTCAGAAAGTGTATACCCTATTTCTTCTAATTATTCAGAAGGCAAAACTTAACTTCGGGTATCTGCGTAAAGAAATTCTGCTAACTTTCTACAAATTTCATTGGCTACCTTTTCAGTTTTTGGGATAAATAACGTATCCATGCCACAGAATTTAGCTTCATTTGACTTAAATATGCTTTTTTCTGCTTCAAAGTCCAAAAATGCTGTTCGAAAAATTAGAAGAAATAGGGTAATGTTACTGTATAATGTACATATTTAATAATCCTTTCGTGATCAGTGTTTTGAGCAAAGCCCTGTGGGGTTTCCGGGGATTGACCTGGGGTGTCGTTGGGCTCACCCGCGGTCATTGAAAGAATTGAGGGCATCAGCTCCTCAGACAGCTAGTCGCAAAGAGGCATTTGAGGCACCCATCAGGTTTCCAGGCTTGAAAAGAAATACATGTAGGACCCAAATGTTACGATATGACTGAAATATTGTTGAAAGCGCCGCTAAATCTTATTCACTCATTCACTCAATTTGAGCAATATGCAAATCTTCCGTCGAGTGGTCATTACGACATGTATTTGTATTGATCTACAATGAAGACTTCTAAAATCTTGTATCTTTCAGGTTGAAAACAACCGGCAATTAAGAGAAATGGACGGGGGCAAGAGGGTGTGGGTCCCTCATGCTACGGAGGGTTTCAAACTCGGCCGTATCGTGGACATAGCGACCAATCTGCTCACAGTAGAACCATTTGATGCCCCTGGAACTGTAAGTAACATTCTCAATTTAACTCCTCAACGTAATTCGTGCTAATATTCTTAATATTGTTCAGCCTGTTCAAAATTATGAAATATGTGACTCGGATTGGATTGACTTGGGCACTACATCGTGGAACAAAGGGCACTGGTCATGCAGAGTATGTCATATGCAACCGGTTCACCCACACTACCATCCACATGCTACATGTTGAGGGAACAACTTGTTTGGTATTTGAAAGCTGCATATATACATGTATGTTCAGAGAAAAGCTGCATGTAAATACTGCACATGTAGTCAGCGAGATGAGGGGAGTGATTGTGATTACTTTTATATTATATATCACTATTCACAGAGCATAATCTTCTAGAAAAATTCATGTTGAACTTTCTCACCATCCAATCAAGATGGTGTGATAGTGAGAGAATCATTCTGCTCAAATCTCATGCCCTGGTAGATCTTGAAACACTGCAATGAGCATCTTCATAAATTCACTGGTTCTAAATTCACTCTTCGAACGACCTTCTACCCTGGGTATATCAGCCCATCAGTTGTCTTCAGAATCAAAGGAAAGTTGTAAATTCTTAAATAGGAATGAGACATTCATTGATCTCGAATCCATATGAATTTTGAAATGTGTCCTAGTGGGTTATTGAAACTGACATACAATATATCAGCCCACCTCCAGTCTCTTGTGTCTGCAAACTTTGCAAGAGCTGTTGATCAATCTCCTATTTTTGTATTGCGAGTGTGATCGCTGTATTCCGACAGTGGTTCACTCTTGTCAGTATTTTACTCTCCGTTATTTTTTTATTTTCCAGGAGAGTGATCAATGACTCTCCTTAGGTGCAAATTAGGTGAAATAAGGAGGATCAGTCCCCTTAAAATTGATACTGCCTCCCTACGGTACCACCTTATTAGGAGAAATGGAACACAATTGGTTTGGGGGCTCTGATTGGTTCATATCTGAAATGTACACTTTTGATAACTTCAGGGCCAGTTCAAAGTGTGTGCATAGAAATTGACCTGAGTATGTGGATGACCAATCATAGGCAGAACAAATTATTTTGAATGTACATATACCTGCTTTTTCTTTGATAGACGATAAATGCTCCGTATGACCGGACGTTTCCAGCGGAGGAATACGACAAGGATGTTGAGGACAACTGTGAGTTAATTATCATTATATCTTATTTCTTTTAATTATCCCCCGCCACATTAGAAACACTGGGCGTCCGTTATTCCGTAATTCCGTTATTCCGTTAAACATTTCCTGTCCGATCAATAACTCGAGAACCGTTGAACCGATCGACTTCAAACTTGCAGAGTGTCTTGACATTGGTGAGAGGACGGTTGGAATTGCTTTTCAGTTACCTGTGTAATCCAAGATGGCTGCCATAACGATGACAGTTTCTGAATGCACTTTCTGCATAAAAAGCATAGTTTTTGTCGGATGCATGGCTCATCATATATGCCTCTATTTAATGACATGGGATATTATCGACCAAAAAAATCGACCAGAGGTCCATGTCCGCCACAGCAGCAGCACCAGTTATGGTGGATGCAACCTGTGTGGTGATTTTGCTGTTTGATGATTGCCAGTGATGCCTAGCCTAATCTAATGATACACATTTCTAGTACATGTATATTTGTTTCTGGCAGGACTAAATATGTTTGCCATATTTTTCCGAAGTTTGCCTCCGTTCTAAAGATATCTGTGGTTTAGTTGAAGAGGGTCGCTTTTTTTTTAATTACTGAACTTTCAAAAAATCAGTTCCACAACGGGATTTTAGAAAATGAGGCTCTCTCATTTTGTTTGAAATGTACATGTTTATTATTTGAATCTAAAAGTTCAAATATATTATGAAAACTTTAGAAATTAGTAGCGAGGAAATTTGAAGTTAAATTTTCACAAAATCTCTATTTTTATTCAAATAATTCAGTTTTTGGTAATCAGAAGAACACAATGGCCAGTTCCCACTATAGTTCACGTTAATCCCTGGACAATGCTGTCTTGCCCAGGTGTTGGCGACACTGGTGCATGTGGGCCATCGTGATCTTCGGGTTGTTCTCTCCCCTATGTTTATAACATGGAGCGGGTTTTTCAACTATTGATAGCTGGTGTAAATATGATAATATGGATAAAATACTCTGACCATTTCAAGAAAAGGCCAACAAGCTTATATTCATGATAATCCTGGTAACCTCAGGTCAAAAATATACCAGTTATCATCAGTTGAAAAACTCTCTCCATGTTATATACATAGGGGAAAGGTCAAGAGAACAACCCGAAGATCATGGTGGCCCACATGCTGTGCACCAGTGTCAACGACACAGGGGCCAGACAGTATTGTCCGGGAATTAACTTGAATTATAGTGAGAATTGGCCATTGTCACGAAATTCTGATTCCCTGAATGAATAGCTTTCAGAAAATATATAACTTAGAATGTTTGTGCAATTTAATTGAGCAATAACTAATTAGGTTTTGAAAATCTTATTGCTAGGGATACAAGAACATATTAAAGTCAATAGTATACCATGTGCATTTCTATGTACTGATACATGTATGACTTCCATTGTAACAGATTTGCACAACATGGCCGGAAGTTGCAATTCCAGTTGTAATTAAATTACTGCTGAGTAATTGAACTTCATTTTTATGTTACACAACATTTACATCTCCATCTTCACAGTTGAGTGGCCTTGTACATTTCCCTCAAAGTTTATGTAATTAGATTTGTCATGCAAGACATCTGTTTGCTTGTGACAAACATTTAGCATTTGTTCGACTTTGACCCAGGAGTTGAAGTCTGTACACTCTAAGAATCCGAAATGGATAGAAAAAGTTGCTGTGATATGGAATGTGGAAGAAAATAGAATTTTATGTGGATATTAACTGCCAGTTTACCAGGTTCAAGCAGCAGGCCTCCTATTTTAGGATAAATAAATAAATTGTCCTATGAAAACACAAATGTTTGAGAATATTGTCAAAGAATATGTTCCAACATGTCTAAAGAGAAGATTCCATATCCTTTATTTTAAGATGTAATGCTCTTGGACATTGTCAAAGTCTGTCTTTCTTAAATAATTTTGTTATTCCACTCAGCATTTTATTGTTATTTATTCCTTCATAGGCACTGCACTATCTCAACTTGAATGCTTGTATACAGGAGTTTGAGATACATGTAGTTAAATTTGTTAGAGACTTCTTTTCTCAAATCCCATAACAGCAAAAAAAGTTGATAATTTGAAATTCTATCAACATAAAATTGGTACAACAATCCTATATTTCCTGTAGTTCTACGGGATGCACATGCTCCTCCACCTCCCGACTTTTACCAGAATAACTAATAGGGGCTCGCGCAGTTGTCATGTACCAGAAATAAGGTCGGTAGGTCAAAGGTCAAGGTAAGTGTGGCCGAAAAATTAGAAAATCATCGAAATTCATTTTTTATTTGAGTGGATAAGCTTGCATCAGTGAGAGACGATATCCCACCCAGGTACCGAAATTATACAAAGGTCAAATTTCACCTACCAGGAAATTAAGGTCAAAGGTCAAGGCCACCAGATATAAAAAATAATTGGGAACTCATTGAAAATAGCATTTCTGTGAATGGATGCATTTATGGTAAGCGATGTGCTGGTTACCAATATTGAGTTCAAAAGTTCAAGGTCACTGATCACCATCAACTCCTTGTAACATGCTAGACTGTTAGATTTCATTTTAATGACCTACATGTAGTCCATTGTGCCAGTTAGGTTCTTGTTTTCACTGTGGCCTGCTGGGAGGTCTGGCGGAACTGCATAAATTTACGTGTGTATTATATGTATCATCTTGTTTGTATACACTGACCGTGTACATCTCAGAAGTCTACACTGTTTGAACCCTGCTGGACTGCTTATTTCCTGGAGAAATAATATGCAAATATCTTTTCGTGGAAAATAATAAACTATTGTGATACCTACATGTACAAGTGGTGACAATTACAATATCCATCAAAGTTAGGGTCTGAGAGAAAGTTTTCGTATAGCCTCCAGATATATATATATATATATATGCATCTACATGTATGTTAAAACTTGCGCATGGGATCATTTTGATATCTAGCACATCACTGAATTTGGACAAATAGAGTAGACCATCAGTGGGATTTAAAGCCACATTCATTGTAAAATGTAATTGTCAGGACATTTTGGCATACGATATTTTAGCACAAAGTATCGTGTATGACAGTTTGGCACACAACGTTTAGGCAACTTCATTTCACAGACAAAATGTTAAAATCAAAGGTTTTCTTCATTTTTTCCTAACATACACAATATGGATAATATTAATACTCATGACTATAGCACTACCGAGTTATTGCCCAGATGTCAAGTGGCAAGAGAAACATAGGCATGTTCTATTGACATGATGTCAGATAATATAACAAACAGTTCAGATCAGTTTGATATTTCCACAACAGACTAGGCCAAATTTAAAAAAAGTTGTATGGTTCTGGTAAAATTGTGGAAAAAAATATGGTAGACATGTAATCTGACCGTTTTGAAGTTTTATGAGACTGACACTCAGGAAAAACTCCTTGACAATTAGTGAAGAGGGTCCTTAAATGTCACCGAAATTCATTGAGGCTGAGCTGTACATGTAGGTCAGAATACCCTGATGTAACATTTGTTGTTATACAATGGTTCATGTACACTTGTAGAACTTCGCACTTATACTGCAGGAGATTGTGCTCCTGTTATTGTACGGAAGTATTGAACACACGACATAGGCTAAGCTGATGTTTGTCAAAGCGTTCACCTGTAAACAAACGGGTCAACATTGACCTCCTGTTTTAGAGAGGAGAGAAATCTATATATCTGCTCATACCTGTAAAAGCCAGGACAGCAATATAACACACCTTTAATAAACACAAGGAGACAGGTGACACAGTGGATGCTGCCTCCACATTGCTTGGGAGGAATATCCTTTAATAGCTCCCTGCCAGATGGAATAGGCTTGAAGCGTAAAACTTCGACTCTAATACATCTAACGCAGTTTATACTTCTATTGCAATGCCTGTGTCTCGGTATATTGTACGTGCTCTGGACTTCAAGTGAATTTGTTTGTTAGAAAATCTTGGTGTTGAAAACGAATAATATGTTGATAACTCCATAAAATGCATGAATGCCCAATATAAATTATAATTTCAATGTATGGGTGTGAAAAGGAATAGGACCTACCCAGGATCCAGGGCATGACATCTTATCTCGGGGCACCAATAAATGAGAAAAACAGTGTGAATGCACCAGTTCTCCTTGCGAAAAAAAAACAAAAACAGTTGCCTAATACAAACTTCATATTTTTTGTTGGCCTCGAGGGAATACACATGATTGCTAGCTCTGTTTTCTACGAGTAGTCCTGAAAAGCATGACCAGCGTAATATAGGTAATCAGAGTAAAACAGCCTTAGGTTTACACCAATCACCTAGGTAACCCTCAATTAAGATGGGTGTGGTCAGGTATAATCAATACAGATGCACATTGTTAGTTCACCTGCTCTGTGATGTAATTGCCACATCTAATCATCCATCCTCAATCTGTATACATACTCTGCAGAAATCACTGATGATCATTTAAAGCTTGGTTATTGATAACATTTCATACATGTTATCTGTGAATCTACCTGGGTTTGTGCCATTAGGTGGTGAAAAAGAAGAGAAGAAAAATACCCCCCGCCAAATGGAATGTCAAAAATAAATGATTTAAATGGGCTTTTCCTGATATAAATTCGGAAGAATGGATTTATTCAGTGCACTGATGAATGATCTTCTGTACGGTTTACTGCGTAATTTTGATTTGGGCCTATGTACATGTATCTATGCGAGATATTTTCAGCCAGTGATAACTGGCATGTACCGTACTTTTTACATAATTTTGGAAAAATTACCATTAATCTAAAGCATAAGGTTTCTTTTAATAAGAGGATAATTATGAATACTGAATATCCATCATAACACCAATTTCATATCAGTTGTGAAAAATACCCCCATTGTATAATATAAACCAAAATCAAAATATGTACCAGAAGGTTACATGATACATTTGTATTATAGCGAGGAAACGCCCATTACATGTAGCTCTAAAAACTGATGAACATGGTCTAGTAAGAAGTACTATCCTGAAGTCTGTGTATAGGAAATAACACGTGTTTAGTTCCAAATCTGAGTCAATTTGAACATCGATGAATGGCAATGATGAAATGAAGTTCCTGTGTAGATATCTACAGTGAAATGCCCATCATCCACACCTTTTTTACACTGACATCATATGCATGAACTGTACATTGTGCAGCAGTAACAATCCAGTATATCAGTGTGATTAGTGCTTGTATGGTTTTATAATTGTGTGTCTACCTTGTGATCTGTGTAATGCGTTAAACATCCTGTACCATGCCTCATGCCTTTGACTGCCTTCAATACGCTATAAATTTTTTCACCTGTCCGTTTGGTTAATTTCAGGTGCGCTGATGTACCTGAATGAAGGGACGCTCCTCAACAACGTGAAGATACGCTATATGAAGAACAATATATATGTAAGTTCACCCTGACCTCTTCTCTCACAGGTAATAAATCAATATCTTTGATGTCTGGTTGTCATGGTATTTCATTGTGCTGTCTGACAGATATTGTCAGATCTCTCACAGACTCCCTGTGTGTGAAATGGGGAGGGGGACAGGTGGGATTTGTTGACCCAAATATAAAATCTGCTTTCAGACCACTAAAGTAAAAAAATTGTGATCCATTGACTCCACTAAGCAACCTCTGCCAAAGAAGTGAATTTTTTCCCAGCCTCTGCTGCAATAAATAATCAACACTCAGTTTGGATGGTATATGTTTGGCCTTGCTCATTCAGGGCCTAATAAGCTGCTGCTTGGAGGGACTATTTGATTTGAGTGCATCTGTACCGATTTCTCAAGGCAGAGAAAAGGGCAAAAACCTATGACGTCATTTGCACCAGCACGCATTACTCAAAATCTAGGTGGTTCCACTTGAGTTTTTAACTACTTCTTACAGAATATGGAAGCCTAGACCTTATTAGGGAATTGGCCAGGTACAATTTTTTAACATGGCAATAAATATAAATTATTAAAGTGGTCTGAGATCAATTCCTCTGGAGTATATAATCTGTAATACAAATGAATTTGGATTTAATATTTCCGTTGCTTAAATCAAGTCTCTGCTGTCTATCTAATGTGAATTGATGTGTCAAGGTCGAATATCCATGTATGCTAATTCTTCGAATAATTCGATCACGGGAAATGAAATTTCCCACAATAAAATCTGGGGATGATCAAATTTATTAGAACAGGAAGTTGACAAAATGGCCCAAAATCATGTCGGTAATTAATTTATTTCTTTATTGATTTTGGAGAGTGAAATTTATTAGAACAGCCAATTGACTGAATTTTGTCTCCAAACTTGGGGGTGACTGAATGTTGATAGAGGGATTGAATTATTAGAGGGAATACCATCCATCCTATATTTAATTGTGTTGAGAACATTCAGTGCATTTGGCCTCACTCTTAATCCTGTGTCATATTTACCATGTCAACGTGAAAGTGCAGTTTTGTTTATTGATTAAATGTTGATAGCAAGTACAAATGTTTAGAACAGCTCGATGATAACACACGATTGAAAACTTGCAAACTTGTAACAGTGGACTTATTAGGCATGCAGGCTTCTGTATAAATGTTTGTAACATACATGTGTGGCAATTAAGCATTGCACATGTTACCGATAAAGTTAACCATTAAAGTTAAGTACTAATTAGAATGTTCAGACTTCCATGACCTCTTTTACTGCCATTATTAGTTAACTGTCAGTCTTCCCAACACAGCACTATTGTAGGCCCCCTAATGTACATGTAGGGTAGAATGCTAATCTACATGTAGCATGATTAGCCTCCAGCAATTTAACATGCATAACCCCCAATGCGGAACTTTGTGCTTCAAAGACATGTACAGTCCTCAGGGTATACACATGATAAAATACACCCTATTTTAATTTAACCTGAAGGATACAGCTTTAAATGTTTCACATGTCAGGCCTTCAAATTGCATCCATATCGTACCGCATACCTGGAGGCATGATTAGTTTAATTTCAGTCTAATTAATAATGCATACATTAATCTATTGGCAGTTTCCTGCATTCAGTTTGTATGTTTTTGAGCAAAAAATGAATGGACTGTGAATTTTTTTATTTTTTGTTTTTTACTACCTGTCACTTGAGACACTTATAAACCTGTCTCATGCAAAAATTACCTCTCACAGACAGGTGAACAGATGTTAATTCTGACCCCTGAGATGAGGAGATATACATGCAAGGTGTTAGCCACAGACTCGTTCACCTGTCCACTGGACAGGTATATTCCACATTTTGACAGGCAAAAATTAGAAAATTTAACTTTCGAGCGATAGGTGGAAATAGAATATGGACAGGTGAAATTTGGCAAAATAGAATTTTTGGACAGGCAGTTTTTGAATCCTGGCTAACACCCTGTATACATGTATATGTTGGTGGGAGTGCATGTGGGAAGAGGAGAATAAAATAATCCATTTCTTGTCAGAAATGAAAGATGTATCAATTTAGGGAAGGGAATTCTATGAAGTATATATCCTGCTGCAGTCATATCTTGAGAAGTATGTCAATGAAAGTAGAATGGCGTACATGTTGATTTGAAGATGTGATTCATTACTGATGATACATGTAGTTGATAAAGGAACACACAAGTCTTAGAGCAGTGAGAGATTAGTGGACCATGTCTCCACGCACATGGCGACACAGAGATCTACCTGTCCCTTTCTGCATTGCATGGTCCGTGCACATGAATACATTCAATATTCTATTTCCATTAAATGACGGCATTCTGCCATATCTACTGTGCTGCTACTATACATTTAACGGACCCATATACATGTACACTTTTAGAACACCTTTTCTGCTCTCCTTTCCCCCTCACCTCTCTCCCCACTCACCCACACAGCCTGTGTCATGAGAAACCTTCATGTAATTTGGTACATAGATTACAGTAATTCTTCTAATAATTCAACCACCCTATTAGAATTCATTCTCACACAATTGTGGACAAAATTTAATCAGATCTAACAACTGTGATCACCCTCTAAAATCATTAAAATACATGTACATGAAACTAAGAAATGATGAATTATTTGCACGATTTTGGACCATTGTGTCATATATTATGGTAAATTTTACTTCCTTTGATTGAGTTATTAGAGAAGTGCTGTAAATACGGTAACTCCTCTAATAGTTCAATCAGAGGAAGTAAAATTTTCCACCATAATTTGGGGGTGATCAAATTTATTAGAATAGGAATTTGACCATATTGTTCATGGGGCTTCCGGGAATTGACCTGGGATGTCATTGTGCACCCCGCAAGTCATGGTAAGAATAGACCTCAGCTTCTCAGAGAGCTTGTCATAAGAGGTGAGTAACTGAGGCACCCGTTGAGTTCCTGGTTGTGAAAAGGAATAGGACCCCACCCGTGTGGTTACCGGTTGTGAAAAGGAATAGGACCCAACGTCGTGATATGACTGAAATATAGTTGAAAGCGATGTTAAATCATATTCACTCACTCAAATCTTGCATAGAATCCATTATTTCTTCGTTATTTCAATTATTTTGGCGGGTGATCAATTTCATTAGAACAACATTGAACGTTGTCCCCAAAACTAAAGGGGATTGAATTATTAGAAAGCTTACCTTACTCAATTTAGCACTGTATTCATTCAACCCCTTGTTGTGCTCCAACTCTTATTGATATTTATTTGAAATTTCAGACATATGTGGCCAACATTTTGATTGCATTGAATCCGTACTATGAGATCCCAGAGATATACTCATCTCAAACCATCAAGAAATATGAGGGGAAGTCACTGGGAACCATGCCACCCCATGTCTTTGCTATAGGTTTGTTCTCTTATTGGTTCAACGAGAATCATCCTTGAACGATAGTTAAAATTTGGTTGTCATGTGTGTTACGAAAGCGAGGGATCTTTTTTTGGAAGAAAAACGTGTTTGTAATGTTTCCTCATATTTAATTTAAATCTGATGTGTCACATAATTAGTTTTCTCTTGTCGCTGATGCATATGTACCACGAACACATAATACATATCAAAATTTTCCTACATTTTCCCACTTTTGGCCCTGGGTTATTGTCATTGTGTACATCATATTATATGTCTGTCCATCCGTCTGTTTACTCACTACCACTCTATCTTGGAAATGAGAGCACCAAACTTCCAGTCAGATGCATGTGATCACAGACCAGAAGCGTACTGAATATCATTGAAATTGACCCATTTTTTGGGGTCACCGGGTCAATCTTTGTCAATTTGTCACTTACAGTATTGCTTGTTGCCCCCAGATCTCAGAAATGGCTATACCCAGGAGGAAAATACTTACTCCACATATATGCATGTGGTCATAGAATAGACCTAAGTCTATCGAATGCCAGTGAGATTGGTCCATTTTTTCGGGTCACCAGGTAAAAACTGGGATTGGGATATTGTACATTAGTACATCCATCTCTCTTCTGGCTGCCATCATATCTCAAGAATGACTATGCAGCTTAGTATATGTCACACATGCGTGTGATTATGGGACAGAAGCCTAAAATTAGTGAGATTGACCTATATTTCTGGGTCATTTGGTCCAAGTCAACTAATTTGTCACTGATTGCTTGTTGTCATGGCTTGTTAAATACCCCAAGGCAGAGGGGTTTTCAGCACTTGCACAATTCATCTTGGTGTTTATCATCCACTGGGGTTTATGCATTGTAATTAATGTAATGGTATGCTTACACATTTTGTATCATAGCTGACAAGTCCTTCCGTGATATGAGAAGGCTGAAGGAGAGTCAGTCTATCATCGTGAGTGGAGAATCGGGGGCCGGAAAAACGGAATCCACCAAATACATTCTCAAATATCTCACCGAATCCAGGGGATCTCACGCTGGACCCATCGAGGCAAGGATTGTTGAATGTGAGTGCAAAAAAATGAGGGTTTTTTTTGCAGTTCTAAAATTCATTCTGTTTATGCTTGCATTTGCTTTCTAATAAATTTTTCGTATTTATTTTCTAATAAATTTGTCATATTTATTCATCGTTTATTTTAATATGTCGACTGGTTAACCCTATCCGCTGGAACATTGTACATGTAAGTAATGGTGAGGATGGACTTAATCATATTTATTAACTAGATATTGAATATACTATAATGATATACTTTCCTCATATTTTACGGATATTATATATTCAATATACTTTCAGTCACAGAGTTTTATGACTGGAGCTGCTACATTTTATTGTAGAGTTCACGTCCTTATATAGATGGAAATCTTACTCATGTTGAGTTGTTACAATCATGATTTAGTGTAAGCCTGCGTTATATATGATACTTTGGTACTTTTCAGCCAATCCTTTGCTGGAAGCATTTGGCAATGCCAAAACTGTGAGAAACAACAACAGCAGTAGATTTGGAAAATTTGTAGAAATTCACTTTGATCAGAAGGTAATATGTTCTACATATCACTAGTGTTATGTTTTAACAGACTGGGTTGGTTCAGATAGGAGTAATCTTATTTGTCCAGAAGAACTTCGCCAACATATCTGTCTATGTGTATTTTATTAGGTAAAACCTGGATTTTTCAACAAGCTTTTTAAATAATATTATCTAAACGGTTTAGAATGTTCAAGAAAGGTAGCTGGTATCAAGATTTGTCCGTATAATTCACCATTACAATATGATTACAGAAAATACTATGGTAAGTTAATATTATTATTTATCCCTCTTGTTGATCATGTGATGATTTCTTCATCCATTCATCTGCAGTTGATAATCATCCTAAATCTAGCATCGCTTATATAGCACAACACCAATTTAATTGTCGACGCACAATACATGTACATGTGTCGCAAGGCATGAAGTCCTGTATGTAACCTGACACTAAATTGAAGCTTACCGGACTTGCTCTTTCGACTGTGCCAGTCCAGATCTCGTGTTGACAATTAAATTGATGTCATTTTACATGAGGGAGGAGAATTGTATTATGACTCTCACCTGTTATTTAATTGTCATGGGTGTAAATTGCCTCAGCGGATAGGAGAGGGATAAAATATTATCAGTCCAATAGCAAGGGCGTCGGAAGCGGTACGGCAAGTACGGCCATAGCCGTACCACTTTTGCGCGAAAAAAAAAAAAAAAACGAAGAAAGAAAGAAGGAAACACAAAATAAAAAAGAAAGTTGAAAAAGACTTTGATCGACCCAGAGCGCCAGTGAAATTGCTCGGGGCTCTGAGCACCGACTAGCCCTCTTGGGACAATTTTGATCGTGGAAAGTAACATGGATGCTCATAGCCCCAACCCCCCAATAATGTTGCCGTGAGTACTCTATTCTCCGGGTAATTCCTTGAGAGTAACTATAATGACGGACGGGGTAGAGTGTTTTTCTGACATTTTTTGTTTCTTTTTGCATCCTCTTGTTCATGAAATAATTCAATGTTAGCAGTTATGGTCCGTTATAAAAAAGTATGGGTGCCATTTGTATTATTGCAGAGGTATAGCTAGCGCCGCTATTTATACTTTTAAATTATAAATTTCTACAGCGCTACTTCTGGAATGGATTTATGAACACCTCATTGTCCATAAGAATTACATCAGTTACGTCTACACAATGTATCTATAGGTTACTTTACTATACATATATTTTCTTATTCAGTATCGCAGAAAACCACCATCGATTGCGTTTTCATGGTAAAAGGATTAGAAATAAACTAAAAAATACACTTCATTGCAGAGTGATTTTATTCGCCAGAAATCGCTCAGAACACGTCTCCAGCGATCTAGACCCCAGGAGCTTCCGGGGCCTAGGCGGCCCCTGGACCCTCACCTAAAGTGCTATGATAGTATTCCCCCCGACCCAATCAAGAATTGCTTCCGCCGGCCCTGCCTCGTAAGGCCGTACCACTTTGAATTTGCTTCCGACGCCCCTGAATAGGCAACGATTTGTAAAGACTTGCGAAACATAATCAAAAAGGATCTGCTGAAGCTATTGTGTCAGTCTTTCGTCCAGGATGTTACCTTTTCAATGGGAGGTTACACCAAATCCTTACCTATTAATAGGTGTAGCTGATTTCAGTATTATGTGTACTGGATATGAGACTAGTAACTGCCAGGGTTTTGACTTTCATACTGAGCCCCAAAGGAAGGAACGTTGACAATTACTCTTACTGTTTATGAATAATTTTTGGCGGTCTTGGATTGTAATAGGCAGTACTATTTGTACCTATGTTTTCTGTCTGGTAGTGATATCAGCTATCGTGTACAAATATAACCATATGTTGTAACTTTGTGTGTTAATCGACAGAGTCTGGTGGCTGGAGGGTACATATCCCATTATCTACTGGAGAAGTCGAGGATATGTGTGCAGTCTCCACAGGAGAGGAACTATCACATATTCTACAGGCTGTGTGCTGGCGCACCAGAAGATATCAAACAGACCCTTAAATTGGCCGCTCCGGATCAGTTCCACGTATGTATACGGAGGACTGTCAGAATAAAAGCTGCACTTCAAGCTGTTGTCATAAATCATGATTTTCCTAATGTCCATTTCCTGTAATTCTTGTACCTGTTCGTATTCTATGCCTTGGCAAGAGTTTGTTGTGAAAAAACTGTTTCGAATCAGTACTTTGTGAAACGTACTTAAATGTACTTAAGTCTGCTGTATTCATAAACTGTAAAGTTTGTGGCAGGTCGTCTCTTATTAAATGTTCATGTTTTATTGCATCTGTGCATTGCTATTAAAACTTATCAAGCTTCTGTAGAGGTGACTTATTGCTGATTGCTTGCGATGAAAAAGATTTGGTCTTCCCAGATCCCACAATTCTTCTTGAAGTGATAGAAGAGAAATATTCTGTCCAAAGACTTGACATTGTGCAAAATGTTGTGTGTTGGTCGCATTCAACATCTCCATTACACCAAGTCAATTTCTACGTTCCCACTTCTAACTTCCCTTGATATATCAGGCCCCTTCAATGTTCAAAGAACTTATAGCAGACCTATCAACCCTCGCGCATTCAGCATGAGACTCGCGCATTTGGCGTCTCTCTCACGCTCTCACGCAGCTATATAAAAATCTCATGCATCTGGGCATTTTCATGAAATTATTTCTGAAAGAAACAAGAATCCTTAAAAATTGCTTCAGTTTGCATACAAAAGGAGTCCGTGATTTCAGAATTTTCCTAGACTTGGTTGTAAAGTATCCATCTGTAGCCTCCATGAAGGGTGAAATGTACAATGACAGGATGTTATATGAAACAAAAATGCGAAATTTTTTATGAAATAACACCTAGAAATTTGCATTTTTGAGGGGCTCGTATCTCCTGGGCGGATATACTCAAATCTCACGCCTTGGCAAAATTATAACTTGAGAGGTCTGTTATAGACCCGAGATGTCACTGACCTTGAACCAATACAAATTCGAAATGTGTTTTAGAAGAGCATTTTATTGATTTGCTGAACTATATCGGGCCAACACAACCACCATGTTAGGAGGAATGATGTCGCTGCCTGAGGATAATTTCATCCCACACACAGTCGGTGGGTAGGTTCTGATTGGTTCGTCTCTCGTTCATAGGTGAAATTTACACCTCGGAATTTGAACACTTTGGTGATCAGGTATATCAAGACCGATTTGAAGTGGGAACGTAGAAATTGGTATGGTGAATTGAAGATGGCATTTGATGTTGCATGTTAATTGTGTGTTGCTGTGTTTACATTGCACTGTGTAGTATTTGGCTCGGGGCTGTACGCAGTATTTTTGTGGGCGAGATACAGACAAGAACCTCAATGCTAACCGGAAGAGCCAGCAGGTAAGGGAGGCTACTCCTGAATTAACATGTATAATTATACAGGTTATATAAAAATCACTGAGGGATGATACTGGGTACTGATCCTGAGAAAGTACATTCGAGCAAGCAATTGTATTGTTCTCAATTGGCACTAGATCTGTATTGATGTATATTGTCAAGGTTGAAAAAGAACTCAAGGGAGAGAACTTCTCATGACTCCTCTTTCCCATTTGTCAGTCGCTTACAGCGTTAAAAATTATGCGACTAAAATGTGCTAAATTTGGTTGCAGAAAGGGAAACAGATCTACATGCTTTGTGGTCATAAATTATGTGAAACTGAAAAAAAAAAATTGTTTGCATTTGTAGAAACAGCCGGACTAAAATAGAACCTTACTGTCGCAATATTGCTACTCACAAACACGGTTAAATCTCCACTTCTTTGGTTGAATCTATTTTGACCGTAGTTTGTTCAGCTTGCAGCAATCAAAAACAATTCAGGGTTGTGAAACAGGTTCCTGATTGGGTCTTATAAACTGATCCTATGTTGTGCTTTAGCTGCTGTTGTTAAATGTTGCGATATATGATGGTAATGCTGCTCGCTGGTTGTAGATATACATGTACGTAGGTATTTATTTTGGGATGATTGTGAATTTACACTGGACTAAGCACTCTGCATTGAACTGACCATTGTGTTACAGTCAATTTTAGAGTAATCCCTCTAATAATTCAATCCCCCTGTCAAAATTCAAACCCCCCCCCCCTTAAGTTTGGGAACAAAATTTAATCACTCCCTAAAATAATTGAAATAACAAAGAAATAATGTATACTAGCTGCATGATTTTGAACCATTTTGTCAATTTCTTTTTCTACTAAATTTGATCACCCCCAGATTTTATGGTGGGAAATTAAACTTCCTGTGATTGAATTATTAGAGGGATTACCATATTCTCATTTACTAGCCATGGCTGTTGGCATGAGTGTTGGCATGCTAATTGCTTTGTTATTTCCCTGTGCGTTATGAATGACATTTATATTTTGGCTTGCCAGTATCTAAAGCACGGGAGTTTGCTTGACCCTTTACTTGACGACGTGAAGGACTTTCGTGTATTGCATGAAGCCATGACAAAGATGGGCATGAATGATGAGGAGAAAATGGGCATATACACCCTCGTGGCTGCTGTCCTCCACATGGGCAACATATCATTTGAGGAGAATCTAGATGACTCCAAAGGTAGGTAAATGCTTATGATCAGGCCTTGTGGTAAACAACCTTATTAAATGTTATACATATACCAAATGGTCCCAAAATTGGACAGATGGAATCTGATGAAAGTTTATACATAAATGTTAATAACCATCATAATGTTCTAAAAATTTGTAGGCATGCCTAATATCAAGTAATATCATTTTTTGGTCAAACTTACCAACTATTGGACTTCTTGCAGTTTGTGATCAGTTTTTATGTTAAAGTTTGGACTTTGAAATTTTTCCTGCCCACAGCTTCTCAGCCCCACCCTATGTCTTCTGACCTAAGCTCCGCCTGACCCCCAAAACTGGATATATTTTAGGTGCTTACATTGTGTTACACTTATTGAACCCATCCACTAATACCATCAGAGCTTGTCTCCTCCTCCTGGCGAATGAGCCCCACCCTCTTATCTCTTAATTTAAGCCTCGCCCGACCCCATACCCTTATAGATTCTGAGAGCTTACATCATTCTCCTCTTACTCTACCCATCCACTACACTCAGGAGCATGTCCCCACGCCTGGGGCTCCAAGCTCCACCCTCTATCTCCCAAATCAAGCCTTGCCTGACCCAAAACCCTCAGTTATTCTGGCAGATTACATCATGCTACACTTATTCAACCCATCCGCTACCCTCGGGAGCATGTCACCAACCCCAGGGCACTGAGCCCCACCCACTATCTCTTAAAATAAGCCACACCCTACACCATACCCTATATATACCCTTCTGTTTTGATGTTCAAGGTTTAGATATGCATGCTCAGACTTTCATCAACTTTCTGATTCATTTGTCCATCTGTCCATTTTGTTCAATGAACCCCTGTTTAATGCAAACTTGTGATTTGTATGGCTTTTTTTTGCATTTTAAAAGGACAGAATGCCTGCGAATGAAGTTGAATGACTGACAGAATCGCTTAGAAACACTTACAGTTAAACAAATGATGTTTACAAAACATACTGATTGTATAAAACAGATATTGTAAAGCATGCCGTTATTCTTGTTTTAATTCCTGCCCATTTTTGTTTGGCAGGTGGATGTAAGGTAACGGGTGGAGCCGAGGCTTCCCTGGGGATTACCTCCGTACTACTATCCGTGGATAAGGAAGAGTTACGTGAGGCCCTCATCAGCCGTGTAATGCAGGCCACCAAGGGAGGTCACAAGGGCACTGTTATCAAGTGAGTTAAACTGTAAAAGTGGTACTTGTGTAACTATGCATCATATTCAAGATAACGATGTGAATAATACAACATAAAACAGTTTTTCTTCAACATTTCACTCGTATCCTGTCTCAGAGGATTGATAGGCAGCTTTCTTCAGGGGGGAAGAAACCTTCACTCCCCCTTTTGCTATCAGAGATGACGTTAACGACGTCCTACTTCATGTGTCCTGCACAGTCTGTGGGACGTCGCAGCAATGCAGTGAATGGAACAGATTTGTAACAAAGTTCCATTGTGGCGTGGTTAATCATTCCATAATAACGTTCTGACATGCTTGTGGCGCTGTGCACTACAATAACATTAATAACATTGAAATTGTCAAAAATGAAGTTGTAAAATAAGAAACGGGGTATAAATCCTATAATTTGGAAGATTATCTTGAATAAGGCGTAACCTTGCAAAAGTACCATGGTTACATTTTACTACCTTCATGGTTTTGGCCTTTGATCAGGATTGGTGTTAATATGGACACAGGACGAGATGTGATAGCTTCGTAATATCACTTGAAACAAGTTGAAAATGTTGCATGTTGATTGTGTAGTACCATTGAAATATACTGGCTATGGAAACGACTCTTGATCACCGTGATAGAATTCAGTCACCGCTTTGAAATTCAATCGCCCCCAAATTTGTGGACAAAATTTAGTTATTCTATTAAATTTTATCAACCTATAAAATCATTAAAATATTAAAGAAATATTGAATTATCTATTTGATCACCACCTGACATTACGGTGGGAAATTTAACCTCATGCGATTGAATTATTGGGGGATTTACCGATTTTTCGAGATGTAATCTGACTGATCTTGTGATGGATATTGTAATTTGTATTATGAACATGTCAAGAGTGAAATCCTATTTGACACTATTATGTTTGTCATACTCTCTAATACGAAGGTTTTTCTCATGTATATCTTTTCATTCGTTACAGGGTGCCTCTCAAGGTGTATGAAGCGAGCAGTGCTAAAGATGCCTTGGCTAAAGCCATATATGCGAAAATGTTTGACTATATCGTAAACCGAGTCAATCAGGCCATCCCATTCAGCTCATCTGTCAACTATATTGGCATCTTGGATATTGCTGGCTTTGGTGAGGAAGCAATTTATTAACTCCGATTCAATCAGGGCTTTTTGATTACCTCCTTGATACAATGGGAAACATTGTGCTCAACTTGAGATGCGCCCAAATTAGAGAGCAAAAAATTCTATAAACATGCCTATTTTGTCAGAATTGGGGTTTTCACTAATTTGGGCACGTTTCCCTGCCTAAATTTTTATTGCTGCGCCGAATAAAGAGTGTGCCCAAATTACGGTAATCTAAAGCCCTGTCAATATTTTATATTGTAATATTTCATCAGTCAAAGACTGTACAGAATACCTACTTAGCTGGACCGGCATCATCTCACAATGCCTGGTTGTTTATACAAGCAAAAATTCCTTGTTCACTGTTCCCAATATTGAGTAGATTTCTCAGTGAAACCTGTCTGAATGGGCACTTCATAAACTAACAAACCTGTTTATAGTGACCATGTTACATTCCACAATATTACTCAATTCTCCAATAATTTTGACCTCTTCAAACCAGATTGTAAATCCACTGCACCATGAACCACGGTATGATACCTTCATGGTGATTTCTGTCTCTCCGTGATGGTAACTAGATCTTTTCTGTAATGTTTCCGAAGTGGACACCAGCACCGGCGACGGTCCGCTCTGAAACCACAATGACACCATTACTATGGTGCCATACCGCTGTGTACATGATGTTTTCATTATGGGAGAACTTTGGTGCGTACAGTTAAACCTGTGAATACCCACACCTGTGTAAACCGACCAACCTCTAAATACTTGCATTATCCATGGTCCCAATACTTCAATGTAAAGTATTTTGAACCTTGATAAACCAAAACCCTGTAGAAACCGACACTATAACCTGGTCCCAAGCATGGTTGGTCTACACAGGTTTCACTCTATATGTTTGTATATGTTTTTAAGTCGATCAAAAAAGGTTGCAATATTTTCTGAATTTTTCATTGACAGAATACTTCCAGGTGAACAGTTTTGAACAGTTCTGTATCAATTATTGTAATGAGAAGTTACAGCAGTTCTTCAATGAGCGCATTCTGAAGGAGGTAAGATTATCTTTGCATGGTTGGAATAACTATTTCAGAAACTTTCTAATTGGTCAAATTTGCTTTTCAAAATGCATGTTGACCAATCAACGGTTGTTACCCCTCAGCCCATAGGGCTGTGGGGTCTTGTCGTTGCCATGTACGTACGTCCGTCCGTCCTAGCGTCCGTCCGTCCTGGCGTCCGTCCGTCCTGGCGTCCGTCCGTCAACATGTTCTTGTCCGCTGAATATCTGCAGATCTATGAAGTCGGGCCCGACCAAACTTTGGTGAGAGCTTCCTGAATGTTGACTGATGAAATGATTAGATTTTCAGGTGGCTATGATGATTTCATGATTTTTAATTATTATTTTTTATTATTTATTGATGGCTCAGCTTTTGCACTGTTATCTATGCCCATCAACATGTTCTTGTCCGCTGAATATCTGTAGATCTATCAAGTCGGGCGTGACGAAACTTTGGTGAGAGCTTCCTGAATGTTGACTGATGAAATGATTAGATTTTCAGATGGTTATAATTATTTCATGATTTTTTTTGATTTTTTTTATTATTTATTGATGGCTTAGCTTTTGCACTGTTATCTATGCCCATCGGGAACCGTTGGTTGCATGTTTCATTGTGAATTTTGAAGGTTCCCTGATACAAGGAAGATTCTCATTGAATGAAGGACAACAATTTTCTTTAATTTTGCTATTAAATTATTCTATTCTACATCATATGTTTTATCCTAAAACTTTTGCATGAACCATATTTGTGTCCACACATTTAACTGGTGCAACATTTTTATCAATTTTTGTCACCTAACATGTTACTGTACCTTGGAAATTATTTCAAACGAGTGATTAGGAGAGCCCATTTTTAGCCTGACTCTGGGCAATTTTGAACCAGTTTGCATACCTGGAGTTTATGCACCCCCCCCCCCCCTAATGATAAGGATGGGCCTATGTCAATCAGTGTGTTTACTAAATCACACTTGTGCAATGCATAAATTGCCACTGATAAAGCTACACTTTCTTGCATGCTGTAATCCCAGCACACCACTCGCGTGAAACCTATATCTGTTTTATACGGTGTCCAGGGATTTTTTTGCAGGTTCCGATCCCAAACTCCCATTTCCTTTTCGTTATTCATTATTGAGGGTCCAATTTTTGTAAGTGAATTTCGGCGCAAATAGCCTGTGATCACTCCCAAAACAGAGGTTTATTAACATGAAATTCAATACCCAGCTATGCAATAGGATCGATATTGAGGATCCTAGGGGCTTTTTCTAGTATTTCCTTCAGAAATCCTTTCAAAATTGAACAACAACAACACTTTCGTTTTTTGTTTCTTTTGAGTTTTCCGAAACTAAATTGGCTCTAGATGCAGCCCTGATCCTACTTTACTAAAAAAAAACAGGCTGAGGGGTCCACGCACCTTTTAGGTGCTTGCCTGCAATTCATGTTTACCTTGAAGCTATCCCATGATTCTTTGGAGTTTCTGAAATGGTTCGTTGTAAATGTCTTGTATTCATAGTGGATTTGCAATAATATCTGCAAAATATAAAATTGTTTGAATTATATAGTGTATAAATGTTCAATTCTGCTATAGATTGCTCAACGCGACGTTAAACCTTAATTCTCTCTCTCTCTCTCTCTCTCTAGTTTGTGATTTAGCAAATTTATAACCTGTCCTGCTGATTGTCTGTGTAACATCAGGGTTTTTTCAGACAGTTTTTCATCGGGGTAACCCTGATGAAAAACGATTACAAATTGAGTTTTTGGAATTTTTTAAATTGAGTTTTTTTCTCGGAAATTGAGTATTTTCTGGGGTTGATAGTTTGCGCGCCAAAGGCGCACTAAAAAATTGAGTTTCTGTGAAAAAAAAATTGAGTTTCTGTGAAAAAATAATCGGAAGAAATATATAATTTGCGTCTGCCGGCAAGAATTTTTTTTGGCCGACGTTGCGGTCAATTGCACAGACAGGGTGATATAAAGACATCATGTCTGAATACCTTACGTAAACCAGGATCGTTGTTGGAATCATAACGAAAGACATCAACAATTTTGGGGTAAAAGATTCGATCGTTACCTTTCCATTTTTATTTAACATCTTTCGACAGCGATTGGCAGCCATTTTCCTTCGACAGAGATACTGCATCAATAAATAGTTGTCTCCCTTGTTGCATTCGGAAACCAGGATTAGTGTGAAGTAGCGCACTCTTTCGCGGGCTCCCGACCAGCGCCCTCTGTAGCGCCGTGATTGGCTAATAAACAACCTTGACCCTACCAAGGCAACGTGACAATCGTTTGACAGTTCGACGAAAGGAAGGTACACACCGACGAGTTACGGTCCCGAAGAATTACAATCAATTAAATATACGAATGAACGCAGAAGGAATTGTATGGATAGCAGTTGCGTAGAGGGAAACCACCTTGCACTCATGTCAATTTTTATCCCCAAATAAAGATCATTTTAGGTCAGCATCTGGGCAGAAATTGTAAATTACAGTTGATCGGGAAAACCCTAACCCGAACCCCATCACATGTCTGTAAAATGACTGCATATGATAGATCATCAGTTTGAGATCACAGTAGCTTTGTCAACGCAGTCGCAATGGAAATTATGGCTGGTATGATAAATACAGAAATGTTAACATATCATGGATATTCATATATTTATTGATCTTGGACTCAATGATCAATCCGTTCAGTCAGTTTTGGTTCATGTAATTTATCAGTCCATTCCATATATCCGCATGTGTTGCATGGGATTTACTTTAGCAATTACACTTCAGTAGTTTATTTGTGTGAACCTCCATACCTCACTCTGAAGTACATGCATAACAAAATGGACATTCATGTTTATTATTATGCCATTTTTAACATATGTATTTTTCTCTGCGATGAAAAAGCGATCAAATAAAAGATTGTTTGGAGTGTACTACTAAAATAATAAAAAATTGAGTTTTATATCTACTACACGACTAAAAAGTTGAAAAATTGAGTTTTATTGTACTTTTAGCGAGCCGAAGGCGCGCAAAAAAAATTGAGTTTTTCAAGTTTTGAAATTGAGTTCGATAAAGGATTTTCGTCTGAAAAAACCCCTGGACATATATCCAATTTAGTAATATACCAAGTATGAGCAAATGTGTACTTGTTTTATTCCAGGAGCAACTTTTATATGAAAAAGAAGGTTTAAATGTGAAGAAGATCTCCTACACCGATAATCAGGACTGCATAGGTTTGTAATCAGTTGATTCAAGTCCTACGTTATCAAAACCTGTCCACATTGGGAGCATATCAGCAAATGTAATCACCCGCCTATAGTATAATAGTCTGTAATCACCCGCCTATAGTATAATAGTCTGTAATCACCCGCCTATAGTATAATAGTCTGTAATCACCCGCCTATAGTATAATAGTCTGTTATCACCCGCCTATAGTATAATAGTCTGTAATCACCCGCCTATAGTATAATAGTCTGTTATCACCTCCTTTCTCCTTAATTATAATAGTCTACAAATCACTTCATATATAGTTTTTCATTAGTCCTTGGTATCTTAGCTCACCATAGTATAATAGTCTGTTATCACCCGCCTATAGTATAATAGTCTGTAATCACCCGCCTATAGTATAATAGTCTGTAATCACCCGCCTATAGTATAATAGTCTGTAATCACCCGCCTATAGTATAATAGTCTGTTATCACCCGCCTATAGTATAATAGTCTGTAATCACCCGCCTATAGTATAATAGTCTGTAATCACCCGCCTATAGTATAATAGTCTGTAATCACACCCGCCTATAGTATAATGATCTGTAATCACCCGCCTATAGTATAATAGTCTGTAATCACCCGCCTATAGTATAGTCTGTAATCACCCGCCTATAGTATAATAGTCTGTTATCACCCGCCTATAGTATAATAGTCTGTAATCACCCGCCTATAGTATAATAGTCTGTTATCACCCGCCTATAGTATAATAGTCTGTAATCACCCGCCTATAGTATAATAGTCTGTAATCACCCGCCTATAGTATAATAGTCTGTAATCACCCGCCTATAGTATAATAGTCTGTTATCACCCGCCTATAGTATAATAGTCTGTAATCACCCGCCTATAGTATAATAGTCTGTAATCACCCGCCTATAGTATAATAGTCTGTAATCACCCGCCTATAGTATAATAGTCTGTAATCACCCGCCTATAGTATAATAGTCTGTAATCACCCGCCTATAGTATAATAGTCTGTTAGAGAAGTAATATAGTAACTCTTCTAATAATTCAATCACAGGAAGTGAAATTTGGGGTGATCAAATTTATTAGAACAGGAAGTTGACAAAATGGTTCAAAATTCATGCAGGTAATCCATTATTTCCTAGTTATATCAATGATTTTAGAGGGTAATCAAATTTATAAGAACAACCGGTTAAATTTTGTCCCCAAAATTGTGAGTGATTGATTGTTGATAGGGGGATTGATTTATTGGAGGGATTGTGTAGGTGCTCTTCTACTGACTCTGGAATTGAATTGTATTTGCACCATTCCGATGGGTGTATTGTCCATTAAATTCAGTATATCAGGCTAACTTTTAAAGCTGGCGCAAAAACTAAAATATAGATATATGTTCTACTTTGGCTGCTGGATGTTATAAGTTGCTGTTTCATTTGCAGACCTGATTGAGTGTAAGAGTTCAGGTATATTTGACTTACTAGACGAAGAGAGTAAACTACCCACCCCTAAACCTGATCACTTCACCCATGAGGTTCACCAACGGAACAAGAACCACTTCAGGATCAGTGTAAGTAATCTTAATAAGTACAGTAACCTGTTCCAGATCAGAACTTTATGCTGTTCCAGATCGGAACAGAAGCTGTTCCAGGTCAGTGCATTACTCTGTTCCATGTTAGAACAAAGTTGTTCCAGGTCAAAATATTAATCTGTTCCAGGTCAGAACATGAAGCTGTTCCAGATCAGAATGTTAATCTATTCCATATTAGAAAATTAATCTGTTCCAGGTCAGAATCTTTTCCAGGTAGGAACATTATTCTGTTATAGGTCGGAACATTAACTGCTTCAGGTCAAAATATTGATCTGTTCCAGGTCGGAAAGTTAATCAGTTTCAGGTCAGAACATTAAAGATGTTCCAGGTTGGAGAATATCACATTTTATGTTTCAGGTCATATAACATTACTCTATTCCAGGTCTTTTCTATTCAAAACTCGTGAATGTCGATGAATATCATGGTCCCAAGTTTCACCACACTTTCCATTATTCAGAAAGCCAGAACCTGTCCTAATTGACACAATGTCATCCTAAGAAGGATACGTTTAAAAACAATTTCAGTCTTTTGAAACGTCCATTATGGATGTTGTTCCAAAACGCAAAATTTCATTAAAACTTCCAATTCTGAAATTATATTTTTTTGTCATCTGTCTTAATATAGGATTTTGAACAGTGACAACACTAATTTTAGTAATCAAAGAGTAATTTTTGTGATCAAATGTAATATTTTACATTGTTTGACTTTGACAGGTCCCCAGGAAGTCTAAGCTGAAGGCGCACAGAGATTTACGTGATGATGGAGGTTTCTTGATCAGGCATTATGCTGGGGCGGTCTGTTACACTACTGTAAGATATTCACCATAGGATAGAGTAGTGTGAGGGATTGGAAGTTCTACTGTGCCAGCTGACAGCTTTTAAAACTTGAAAGCTAGAAAATACAGTGATTCAACCTGTGTAAACTGACCATGCTTGGGACCAGCTCATAGTCTGGGATTTGACAGTGTTCTGGTTTATCAAGGTTCAAAATTCTTTGGATTTAAGTGTTGGAACATTGAATAATGTCCGTATTTAAAGGTTGGTCGGTTTACCCAGGTGTCGGTATTCACAAGTTTCATTGTAATACACATCTACTTGCAATTCTCTTCATGATATTGTCCAAAACTGCTTCTAATGTATAATTTTATAAATTTAAAGAGGTAGTAGCGTGATTTTAGTTGTTCGGGTAAACTGAACAGCATGATCACTTGCAACATTTGCCAAAAGATTTTCAAGTATTGAAATCTCGTATTTCATATAGGGATCAATATTGTCAGATTCTTCAATTCGGTCTAGGGAACAACATGAAAATGGGAAATGACTGAGATGACGTCGGATAACGTGATCAGGTATCCATGACGTCACATTAGAAGCCGTCACAGTGCGATAAAGTTCTAAGATCGAGTATGACGTTGCAAAGCATCACGCTCGGAATGCCAGTGCGCGTTTTATGACGTCATCTCAGGCACTGGAGCCAAGTGCAGGTGCTGTTACGTTTTCAGAGAATGTCAGAAGTGTGATTTCAATGCCCGTGATATTAAAAAATGAGGTCACAGAAACACGTTCACCATAGTTGCTTTCAACTACTGAATAACTTTTATCGAAATATGTTATTTGCTGAATATTTTTTAAATGACGCTTTTACCTCTTTAACATCCTCGAAGTTTACTTCAGCATTTCCTAAGCAGTAAGACTTAGACAGTATATGACCGTATGTACAAGATACTTGTAAATGTGATATGTATGCCCATTTTGTTCACAGGCCTGATTATATGTACAACTCTAGCTGGAGAGATTCCTCAATCATGTCAAATTCGATGTCTAAATAAAAAGACTCATTCTTTCTACATGAGCTGGAAGTTCATTTTTGCCATTTGGATATTTAGAGAGAATTATCATTTATCTTCTTTTATCCATTCAGAGTCAATTCATGGAGAAGAACAATGATGCTCTGCATGCCTCTCTCCAGTTCCTCATCTCAGACAGTAAGAATGGGCTG
>JAVTVY010051953.1:0-27263 GCA_036873755.1 Hanleya hanleyi
ATGGATGTAGGTGGCCTACGTCATCAGGTTTCAGGACAATTGATAATCCGGCCATTTCACAGCAATGCTTTTGTACCAGATAATGGTGCTAACATATTTCATGTCGTCTGGTCAATAATTACTTTTATTGAGTGAAACATGCAGTGTGGCGATTTAAACAAAGGGAACTACAAGCCTATTGAAAACTTCATCTATAAAATATCATGAAGTCCAGTTGAGTTGGCTATAAACGCAGCAGTAACAAGAAAATGTCTGCGGAGCCAACCGCTGATTACAGGCAGAGAATCTGATAGCATTCTTTGATTCTGTCCAATCTTGTATCTGAACAATAAAAGACATTGAACATCTTCCGATGTTGAGTCACAATGTCTGACTAAATTTTGTATTGGGGGCACAATTCGCTCTATTAATTTTTTTATAGTCGTTAGGGTTTGAATAGTTTGAAAGCAAATTCAATGCGTCAGTGATGTATCAGCTTGAAAGACTGCTACGATATCTCGTCGACGTCGCATTCGAAATTCCAAGCTGTTCAACCTAGATGGATCGGTGTTTCCAAAAGGTAATTAGGGAAGCAGAATTCATTTATTCATACAGTGCGTACGACAGATGGAAGATCCGTAACTTCTTCTGGCATCGGAGGTCGGGGTGAGGCTGGGGCTATATAACTCCACTTAATGTAGAGCGTTTATAAAGAACTCCATCAATGTGTGAAATTGCTACAAGCAAGTTTGTCATGAAGCAGCCTTACATCACATCAAAAATTGTAAAATTGGCAACCCGAAATTAACCCGAAAATTCAGTGTGGACAACAATTGCCGTACCGCGAATATCTTATATGATGGCTTACATTGTCAGCAGTTTTGATAACGCTGCAAAAGATACAGCATAGTGCTCAGCTATACGGTGATAAGGGTGAGGAAAACGATTGGTTAAAGGATATTAGGAAATTGTATTTTGCAGTTTTGATAACGCTGCAACAGATACAGCATAGTGCTCAGCTATACGATGATAAGGGTGAGGAAAACAATTGGTTAAAGGATATTAGGAAATTGTATTTTGCAGTTTTGATAACGCTGCAACAGATACAGCATAGTGCTCAGCTATACGATGATAAGGGTGAGGAAAACAATTGGTTAAAGGATATTAGGAAATTGTATTTTGCAGTTTTGATAACGCTGCAACAGATACAGCATAGTGCTCAGCTATACGATGATAAGGGTGAGGAAAACGATTGGTTAAAGGATATTAGGAAATTGTATTTTGCAGTTTTGATAACGCTGCAACAGATACAGCATAGTGCTCAGCTATACGATGATAAGGGTGAGGAAAACAATTGGTTAAAGGATATTAGGAAATTGTATTTTGCAGTTTTGATAACGCTGCAACAGATACAGCATAGTGCGCAGCTATACGATGATAAGGGTGAGGAAAACAATTGGTTAAAGGATATTAGGAAATTGTATTTTGCAGTTTTGATAACGCTGCAACAGATACAGCATAGTGCTCAGCTATACGATGATAAGGGTGAGGAAAACGATTGGTTAAAGGATATTAGGAAATTGTATTTTGCAGTTTTGATAACGCTGCAACAGATACAGCATAGTGCTTAGCTAGCTATACGATGATAAAGGTGAGGAAAACAATTGGTTAAAAGATATTAGGAAATTGTATTTTGATTTTTCTTCTAGCACCGAGGAGATGGGGTGGAGGAGGGATTGGTAACTCGACTTGATTTACGGCGTTTATTTAGAAATTCCCTATCATTGTGAAAAGTTGCTAAAATCAAGTTTCTCAAGAAGCAGCCTTAACTATTGACATCGCGATGCCGAGGAAGGGTGCGTATACAACTCCACTTGATGTACAGCGTTTATATAGAACTTATAAATTGGTCAGGTTCCAAGATAATTTTAAACTGAAAGATATTCCATACTTAACATAATTGAAATTTGGAAAATTTTGAAGCATCCGATAATAAGGGCCTAACTATGATAGGGTATTTAGGACAAATGCAGAACAAATGCATGGTCCTAATCTGGCGAGTTCCGGGTTACATTGAGCTCGATTCACCGTCAATTTGATGACACGCCTGGGACAAATTCCTGATAATAATTTTGTTAAAAGGATATGTTACGTTTACATACGAAAAACTGCGCCTGACGGTAATAAAGCCTATTTTGTTTCACTCCAAAACCTACCAAATAACATTTTACTTGAAGATTACACACTGAAGTATCCCCTTCGAAGAAACTGAGATGTTCACTTGCATAAAAATGCAGATATGATTGATCAAAATGTGCCCAGGGATAAATTTGGTATTTTGGGGGCATTTTCATAGAGGATTTTCTCCTGTAGCAAAAATATGATACCTCCAACCAAAGCCATTCGTTCTTCTTTTCAATAAACAAACTTCCTAATATATTGTGTGACCAAATTATTTTGGTTTGGGGTGTTATATTTTTGCTACAAGAGAAAAGCCTCACTGTAAATGCCTCAAAAATACCATATCGTGCCAAGGAGCACATTTTGATCAATCATATCTCCATTTTTATATAACGGATCGTCACAATTTTTCGAGGCTGATATTTCAGTATGTAAACTTGGAGAAAAATCTGATTTGGCAGGTTTTGAATTGAAAAAAAAAATCAGCTTGACTACTATCGCACACAAGGGAGTTTTTCCCGTATTGTCGTCACATATCCTTTATTAGACGCCAGTCATTGGAGAGTAATCTCCGTAAGCCACGTGTAGAATCCACCCGTTGTGACATCAGAGTCGTGTGTGTAATCTTACTTGATTGTTTGGGACACCAAACACATGCCCGAATGAGGATGGAATAACCTTCATTCCTTTCATCACAAGAAGTGTGTACATAGAACCAAAAATATGTCGGAAAGAGAAACTTAATAACAGATCACAGTTAATCATCCTGAAGAAGTGAACATTGTTAGATGTTAAATTATGACCACAATTTTCTGTTTGATTTCTCCAGTTTTCTCTGAACTACAGAACAGTCAGAAATACGATAGCTTGTTGGACATAGGGAAAGAAAAAACAAAACATTATTGAAGTGAACTCTTTCTTTACATTACAACCTAATGGTGAACGCATTCGATCATTTATACGAAAGAATTGATGTATCTAGCATAGTATGAATTCACTAGTAAAAATCGGTGCAAGCAGTATTAGAATTGAATTCCGTCGACATTATTGAGTCCTTAACCCCTTCCAGCTAACAGGTAATGTTTGCAATATCCATTGAAGTGTTGAATAGAGACAGACGTTGAAGTTTGATTTCTGGATGGCATGGACGTCATTCACTGACGGAGTATAGTCTCCGATGCCCGAAGAAGATTTTGAGGATCTTCCAATTTGCCCTAAACTCAATCTGACCCCAAATGCTTCCTGAAAACATAATAATTTGTTTCCTCTATCGGGGTCAACATATTAACGCCACCTGATTCCAGTCAATTAAGGAAAACAGATTCATGGGATATTAGTATTGAGATTTAGTCTAAATATAATAGACTTACCGTCTTCAATAAGCTACTCATCCTGGGGGCAGCTGTTGGCAATAATGGCTGGATTGAAATTCCCATCGTTGTGGCAAAATTCTACATGCAATTGTCGTGTTTTAACCTACATTATCTTGAGAACATCTCACCAGCTGACCCCAAGGTGATGAGAGCATGTCTCTCGTTCACCAGCTGACCCTCTATTCCAATGACCGTTTCTCCACTTCGAGATATGATCTGATACAATATGATGGTCATACGAAATTTATCGGAAAAAACCCTCTGTTATCGACGGTTGCCTATCGAATTGATGACCCAAGATTTTGACCAGCGACGAGGACACTTTACCAGCCTGATACCAAGTTTATATATGGTATATGGTTTAGTACATTATGTAGGAATACTATGGACGTAAATGTTCTCGATTAGCTTAACAATTCCTACAAGACGAAGTGGAATGCAAGCCTTTCATATTTCTAATACAATAGTGATCTTCAATTTAATATATTATCTTCTAACTTTCACTGTCTTACGTGTCGCGTGCAAATACATATTAAATATGGTTTACTCTTGCCGTAAAACTAAAATACGTCCGGATGGAGGAACATTATGTATTACTAAAATAATAATTATTATAAAACTATCTACAATAAACAGAACTTACCTGAACTTCCACGCGCAGCCACGCGCAAAAGTTAAACAGCACTCCTTCGATGTCCCCGACCGTAATACTGTGTTACAGGAAATGGACTGTACAGAGATTATCAGACCCACCGGTTCTTCTTAGGTTGTAGTGAACCAGAAAAAAGACAAATACGTACACTAAAGTAACGATTATCCCTCCAATTAAAGAGGTTGTTATGATTATGAAGTTTGTCCGAGGTTACTCGATCGTTATAAGGCCCCAGCAGCATGAAAGAAGTTATCATACTGGATCAGTTTACATGGTTACCCAAACCCGTCATGGTGTTAAAGAGGCGCTGATCCTAATGATCGATCAATTCAAGCTCGATGTTCATTAAATATTGACCTTGTACTAAACAGATTTATAATGACATGCATGTCTTCCTTTCGCGGAGAAAAAGTCATTAGTTTCTGTTCAATAAATATGATAGAAAAAAAATGTATCGATCAAATAGCATGACAAGTCGAGATCGATACCATATAAGCGATGAAGAGATAAAAGGGAAAACATTCTGACTGTCAAACACCGGATTGTACTCATTGTTCCAATTGATAATCCGGCCATTTCACAGAGATGCGCTTTTACCAGATAATGGTCCTAACATATAGTTCATGCCGTCTGATCAAGCATTTCTGCTATTGAATGAAACAAGTAGTATGGCGATTTATACAGAGGGGATTAAAAAATATTGAAAACTTCATCGATTATATCACGAACTAATGGTGATCATTTTGTCCAGTTCAATTCGCTATAAATACTGCAGCAAAAAGATCTTTACGGAGCCAACCGTTGATTTCGTACAGACGACAGTAGACGACTAATTAAAATAGACATATTTTAGCATTCGTTGATTCTGAACAACTCCACTTCGATCATATAGAACTAGTCGAAAGGGAAATTGCTACAATGAAGTTTCTCATGAAGCAGCCTTAACTTATCTGGCCACAAATTGGAAAATTTAACCCGAAGCCTTAATTTTTCTGACCGAAAAATTTAATCCGAAGTTTGAATAATGCTGCAGTAGATCGATGCGGCATGGTGTCAAGCTATACGATTATTAGGATTAGTAATTAACAATTGGTTAAAGACATTGGGAAATTGAATCTTGATTTCTCGTCTTACATCTGGGGGAGGGAGTGTATTAACCCCACTTTATTTATAGCGTGTATATGAAAATTCCCATCATTGGGGAAATTTGATACAGCAAGTTTCTGATGAAGCAGCCTTAACTTTTGGCATCGCGGGGTATGTAACTGCAATTAACCTACGACGTTTAATAGAACTTTATTTACTATAAGTTTATTCATCACGTTCCAATATAAGGTTAGACTGACGGATATTCCCGACCATACTGAACAGAATTTGGAGAATTTTGAAGCGTATTTTGGAGCGTAATTATGATAGCGTATTTAGGAGAGAACCAATGCATGGCCCTTGTCTAGTTTACAATGAGCTGGATTCATCATCAATATGATGACATACCCGGAAAAGTCATCTCAGTCAATCATGTGAAGAATGAAACTGTTCCGGCATTAGGGTCGTGTGTGTAACCTTAATTAATATGTTTTCCAAGATTGTTTGCGGATACAAGCGTCTAGTCCGTCATTCAATATTCAGCCGTCGTCCATTAAAGAATTTTCGAGTTCATAATCCAAAGATTGTTCATATAATAACATAGCACAAAATTAAAAGGATACATCATAGTATACATAGAACTAGGCTAATTTCCTGCAAGACAGAAGTAAGTAACAGTTTTCAATGATGCCAACAAGACAACATGATGTTCCAAAAATATCAAATCCGTATCGCTGATCAGTAGTCTTAATCCATATGATATGCGTTGTAAGGTCGTCATCTAGAGAATGATGTATCTCAGTCACGCTTTGATTGTGACAAATGAACACTATGAGGATCCTGAAATACATATGGTTCATACGGCCCCTAGCCCCGGGTTAAGCGGAATTAGACACAAGTTGCGAAACGTGCCGCCATAGATCTTGTACGCAACGCTCGTATTTTGCTATCAGCATGCGATATGTATCGCCAAATTTGAGATACTTCGAGTGGAGGCGCTTGATGATGTAGCCTTGTTTTACAAGTTTCTGTAATAATATTTTGTGACGTTGATTAAAAGCGTCACACTTAACACAGGTTCTAGCAAATGCTATCAGACGAGATATGTATACGCCATAATTATTGTCCAGGTAGGTATAGTTCACGATATCGAAATTGTAATCATCTCTTTCGCCGTAATTTCGACGAGAGAGAAGGCCCGCTTCATTTATATAGAGATATCATTTATATAGAGATATCATTTATATAGAGATGCGCCACCAGGCTCATCTGTAGTTTCCTTCAAACCCAGTGAAGGTGGATATATATCCTTCACTGTGTCATTTATATAACGATTATCCACAGCAAGAAGATCGTCTGTATAGCGTTTGGCGAATGAGAAGGAACGGGTTTTGAAATAATCTGTTTATGAAAGCTTATGCAATTATTCGTATTCATAAGAGAACAGATATAGTTCAGTCAAAAAGGGTGCACAATTAGTACCCATTGGAATACCGGTATGTTGTTGACATATTGTTTTGCCAAATTTCACATAGATATTATTAATGAGAAATTCGTGCAACTCTATAAACATCTCATGAATGATATCTCTTGTATGTAGTACAGCTAAAGAATGCTTTATGGCTTCTGACATTAATATATCGGCGATCAGTTTTCTTGAACACTGATACTATTGATGAACTATTAAAGACGGGCAATAAGATCCTGATGAGGGTTTTGTAGTAAAAATCCCATGTGGTTACATGTCTGTACGGTATGTGACCTTTAGCATCAAGTTCTTCCGCGAGACAGTTTTAGTTTTCTTCCAAAGTGCTCCTGAAGGGTCCTCGTCAACAGGGTTGAAAGCAGCTTGGGGGTGCGGCTGCTAGAACCAGCTATGAATCTAGCTTTGTATGGGGATTTATGCATTTTGGGAGTCCAGTACACTTCGGTATACCGTTGTGAGTGGTTGTAAGACAAATACCTCTTTTCTTGAGAAACTGTTTGTGGTTGTTAAATAAATATTTCGAACTTTGTCTGCTGGGACTATGACACATTTACCCTGGAGATGTGCTAGCACTTCTTGCGGACTGGGGTTTCTCAGTACTTCTTTTTCTTGGGGAAGGGTACTGCTGTCAATATGGCGGAGTGTTTCAACGACCCTGTTCTTGGGGAGTTCCAGTCAGTCAACGAGTACTGTAGGTTCAATTTTTTCTCGCTTTGACCACTCAATAACATACCCTTCCAGTGCAGTCAGGACTGTCTTCTGTTCCGCCTTTAGGTTCATTTTTCTCGGGTCTTTGTATTTAGGTCCCCTCATCAGGAGTGTTTGTAGTTCCTCATCACTCACTATATCAAGGTCACCAATCACAACATGCTTGCATGATGTATAGATACAGTTCGATGATTCACAATCACAACTATGCCCTCCAGACATGTATGAGTTTCGGTCAAACTCCTTGACAGCATTAAAATAATTGGATATTTTGCTGGCTATATATTTAATATACATATATGAAATGCAAGGAGGTTCTATGAACTTAAAATTGTTTGGTACGGCGTTGTTCTCTGGATCATTCGAGATTCGTGGTAAATTAAGTCCAGTTCTTTATCCAAGTAGTTGACTTTCAAGAAAAGCCGGTCTTTAGATGTATCGATTATGTTATGATACAATCGAAAATACGCAATATCTTGACAAACTTTAGTGATTGTTGGTGGTATAATATTTTCCGAAGACAGATCGATGTATATCTCTGGCAATATGATTTAAAACTCTCAGAGGTAACGCATACGGGACTGTGCGTAAGCTATGCATACCGATGGGTGTGTCAGTTAAATTTTCTCCAACCATGGCTGCGATGTCGCCGTTGGTAGGGTTTAAGTAGCTGGGTAATATTGGATATATTTGAATGGGGGTTTGTAAAATTGCCGAGCCCTTTGACACTATCATTTAAACCATACTGAGACACTGACCCAATCTTCAGCATCCAGAACAGTTCCCCCTCTCGAATTTTTCTGTCAAATCCAAAGGGGAATCCTCGGTAGATGGGAAGACCATGTCTATAATCTGGATGCTGAAGTTGTCCCAGCCATGATCGGGGCAAAAAAAAATGTTTGCCTATAAGCAATTGCTTTTTCTTAACGGATTTCCTGTGCCCGTTCACAGAACGGTTGACCGAACACCTAACACATGCCATGATGAGGATGGAATAACCATCGCTCCTTACATCGCATAATTTGGGAACATGGAGCCAAATATGTCGGAAGGAGTACCTTGATAATATATCAAGGCCAATCATCGTGAAGAAATGAAGGCATTCAGATGTCAAAGCCTGATCATTATTGCTTTTGGACTATGGCCTAGTCAGTAATACGAGCCAGTCGGATATGGGGAAGTAAAAACGAAACAGTATTGGAGTAATCTGTTTTCTGTACATTACAGTTCGAGGGCGATCTTTCGGTCATCTACATGACTGAATTGGTGATGTATCTAGCACAGTATAAACTCATTGGTAAAATCGATGAAAGCAGTAATAGACTTAAACTCCGTCGACATAATTGGGTCCTTAACCCCTTACAGCTAACAGGTAATTTTTACAATCTCCATTGATGTGTTGATTACAGACACTCGTTTAAGCCTGATTACTGTGTTAGGGCCTCATTCACTCATGGGGTAGAGTCCCAGGACCCTCAAGAGGATTTGTAGGAACTTCCAATTTACCCTGAATTAAAAGCGTCTGATCCGTCATTCATAATTCAGCCGTCTTCCATTAAATAATATCTGCGTCCGGTCAAATTGAAGCACGATTGCTCCATGAAAGCATAATAGTTTGTTTCCTGTTTCCTGTTTCCGTGCAATCAGGGGTTATACCCCTTGGTCTTAGTGATCACCATTTGGTATACACTGTCCGCAAATCCCGATCCAGGCTGAATGGTAAACAGTCGCACGTATCAGTGAAATATCGAAATATGAAAAATTTCAAAAAGGACAGTTTTATCAACGATTTAAATCTTGTGCCATGGAGTATTATCGAGGCATTTACGGATCCGAATGACGCATGGGACATCTTCAAAAGCCTTTTCCTGGACGTTGTCGATGATCACGCCCCATTCAGAGAGAGAAGGATTCGAGCCCAAACTGAGCACTGGGCAAATGACATCATCCTTACGGAAATGCATACACGCGAGCATCTCCTGAAAAAAGCCGTGAGAACTGATGACGTAGATGACTGGAGTAACTACAGAGCTCAACGAAATCGAGTGCAGGGACTAATCCGAAAAACTAAAAGAGACCATTTCAACGAAGCAGTAGAACAAAACAGAAATAACCCCAAAACAATGTGGACTAATCTCAAGCAGTTTCTACCAAAATCTTCCCGTGGGAATACTGCTTACTTACAAACGGAAGATCAAGTACTAACAGATACTGCTGAAATTGCTGACACGTTTAACAGCTATTTCTCTTCCATTGGACAAAAGATAGGCCAGAAGTTTGACAATACTTTACCATTTATGTCAAGGCGAGTGCCCGATGATGTATCTTTTAGTATCCCTCCTATCTCGGAAGATTTTGTCAAAGAAGAAATTCTTAAAATGTCCTCAACTAAGGCCACCGGCCTGGATGGAATATCCATCCAGCTTTTAAAGTACGGTGTATCTGCCATTTCCACTCCACTTACATACATTTTTAACTTATCATTGTCGAGTAATACTTTTATAGAGGAGTGGAAATTGGCAAGAGTTACTCCCCTTTTTAAATCTGGAGATTCTTCCAATGTCTCAAACTACAGACCTGTGTCTATCTTATAACCATCTGTGAGTAAAATAGTTGAAAGACATGTTCATACACATTTGTATAATTATTTAGAGCAACACAGTTGTTTGTCCAGTAAACAGTCAGGGTTCCGACCACAACACTCATGTGAAACTGCCTTAACAAGTATGATTGACCGGTGGTTGGAGAATATAGACAAGGGTTTACTGACTGGAGTTATCTTCTTAGATCTATGTAAAGCATTCGACACGGTCAACTACGATGTTTTGCTACATAAATTGTCTTTCTATGGAATACAGGACACTACACTCTCTTGGTTTAGTTCTTACTTAAGAGGTCGAAAGCAATTAGTTAGTTGGAAAGGAGCCATGTCTAACTCTGAAAGTATTGATATAGGTGTACCTCAAGGGACAATCTTAGGACCATTGCTATTTATAATATATATCAACGACCTTCCTGAGTGCTTACCATGTACAGATATCGATATGTCCGCTGACGACAGTTCGCAGTCATGTTCTGGTATTAATGTCAAAGAAATAGAAGAAAAATTAAGCACTGATACAATACATGTTAATAACTGGTTATTAGCAAATAAGCTCACTCTCAACGTACTTAAGACCAAAAGTATGTTAATTGGAAGCGCACAAAAGCTTTGTAGAGCTGGTAATCTTTGTATTTATGCTAATAACATTGCAATAGAAACTGTAACTGAAATAAAATTATTAGGCATTATCATTGATCAGACGTTATCATGGAAACAACATGTTATTTACCTATGTACGAAGATTGCACGGAAAATAGGTATTTTAAAACATCTTCGCTATTGTATGTCACGAAGTACTGCACTCAAGGTTTACAATGTTATTGTTTTTCCCCATTTCGAATATTGTTGTACTGTTTGGGGAAATACCAATAATAAAGAGTATCTCAACAAACTTTGTAGACTACAGAAAAGAGCTGCTAGAGTAATTTTAAGCATAAAGGATATTTTAACTCCGTCTTTTCAACTTTTTAGAACTCTAAATTGGATGCCAATATTCCGATCGAATTGCTTTTAAAAGAGCTGTTTTATCTTTCAAAATTTTAAATGGCTTGGCTCCAGAGTATTTGAATAATTTTATTAGAGTAACGGATGTCCATCAACGTTGTACAAGATCGGCAGAAAACAACGACCGTTATGTACGAAAGGCAAGAACTGAGACTTTTAAACGAAGTTTTGTATATTCTGCTTCCGTTTTATGGAACACTCTTCCAGAATCTGTGAAATGTGCCAATAGTGTTAACTCTTTTAAAAGCAGATATTTGAAAAACTTTTTTAATTCAAATCGCTAGCTTTAGTTAATAATTTTTCATCCTTTATTGTTATTATTATTTTTTTTTTATGTATTATTATATTTTTTATTATTATTTATTTATTTGTATTTATTTTTTTCTACTTCCAGAATCTGTGAAACGTGCCAATAGTCTTAACTCTTTTAAAAGCAGACTTTTTTTTCTTAATTCAAATCGCTAGTTCAGTTAATACTTTTCTCCTTCTTCTATTATTATTATTATTATTATTTTTTACTTTTTTTATTTTATTTTTATTTTATTATCATTTTATTATTATTATTATTATTATTATTTAAATTCAAATCGCTAGCTTTAGATAATAATTTTCTTCTATTATTATTATATTTTTTTTTTCTTTTTTTTTTTATATATACATGTATATTAAACAAATTTTTTTTTTCTTTCTAATATTTAACTATTTATTATCATTTTTTTACTGTTATTATTCTTTTTTTATTTTATGCAACGAAGTTGGTTTATTACTATATTCTTTATTATTATGTTGTGTTACATACAAATATATGTTACTAGTTTTATATTATATATTTATCATATTTCATTTAACCATATTTACTAATGCTGTACATACGTTTGAAGGGCCACAATGTAAACTAGCTCCCCTGGCGCTAATTGTGTACAACCCTTGCAAAATAAAGGATTTATTATTATTATTATTATTATAAGGGGTTGGCATATTATCGTGTTGGGATAGAAAATATGACTGGCCATTGGCAACTTCCTTGTCCCCTGATTTCACCCAATTAATAGAAACAGCTTCATCGGATACCAGTATTGAGTCCTAGTCTCAATATAATAGAATTACCGTCTTCAATAAAATGTTCATCCTGGAGACCGCTTTTGGCAATAATGGCTGGATTGTAATTCTCATCATTGTGGAAAACTGCCTCCAGCAATTGTCGTCAGAACAGCTCACCAGCTGGTCCCAAGGTGATTCGGGAGAGCATCGTGGTTATTTTAAGTATATACTATTTGATGACTTGTTTTTTGTCCGCAATAGCAGCCTGATCTATTGAATGCTGGAATAAACTGACGTCACATGTAAGCATATGATGACATTCAGAAAATTCAGAGCTTGTCTCTCGTTCACCACCTGAACCTTCATTTCTATGACCGTTTCACAATTTCAAGATATGATTTAATCTAAAAAAGGCCTCTGTGATTGACTAACGAAGAAAATCGAGAATTTGACCAGCGACGGTTGGTACAGTATGTAGGAATACTGTGGACGTGAATTCTCTCGATTAGCTTAACAATTCCTACAACTCGAGCTGGAATATTCAATAAAAACCTTTCATATTTCTAATACAATAGTGACCTTCCAGAACATTCAGTGTCTTGCTTGTCGCATGCAAATACATATTACATGTACATACGCTTTTCTTTTAAAAACTAAAACAAGCCTTTTATGCATGTTCTCCATTCTGTACCGTGACTCGTGCAACAGTCGCATGGACTTACTCGCTTTCAAACTTAAATAGGTGAACGCTTGATGCCAGGCAACACTTCTTTGTGGTGGAAGGTGAATGCAACAGCCACACCATGACAGAAACAGTTGCTGTTATAAATGACTTAATAACAAAAACAAACGAGCCTGTAATTGTGGATTCGGGAAATCATCGTGGTTATTTTATGTATGTGCTCTTTGATGACTTGGTTCTTGTCCCCAATATTGCATGCTGGAACAAACTGACATGTGAGCATATGATGACATTCAGAAATCCATCCTTCAGGGAAATCATACAGCATGCAGAGCTCAGAAAATTCTACAGGGCATTATACGGTTTTGTAAATTCGACCGGTATAGGAAAATTGAAACCACAGTCATCATTATGAACAAGGAAACATTGTGGTTCAGACTATCCATGCATGTCATTAACAAAAAAAGAGGAAAAAAGGATAATGATCCCTCTTTCGAAAAATGATATTTACTGGCATAGCGGATTTTGTATATGTTACAATTAAGAAATAATGTTTTAGGGCAAGGGCAAAGCCCGCGCCCTAAAATTTATAAACTTTTCCACACTAACCGTGCGTAAAATAACTATTTAGCACGTCTATGTAAACGTTATTTCTATTCTATTGTCCTACCCAAATTGATTATCAACAAGGATCATAATAACAGGTTGAAAACATATTTTAAACTTTGACAACCTTTCTCCCCTTTCTTGAAAAAAAACATCGTCCACTGATGCTCCCGTCTCGGTTGACATCGTGCCAATATCAGTGGACCAGTTTTTGTGGTTTCTTAAATGGGTAGTGATACTGTTAGCTGCGTCAGCTGTGTGGAAATTACGTGGATATATGTCTGTTTGTGTCGCTTTGTTAATCAATTTCATTATGGAAACAACAGCTAAACTTGAGAAAGAAATTTCATCTTGTAATTTATTTGCTTGTTTAATTCGATTGTTACTTGTATGAAAATAGACGTCCCTTTCCTCATCTGACTTGTGAAATGGAATTTTCCAATGAACACCTGCACTTGACGGGTGTTGATCAACTTTTAACTATCTGGGTCATCTATACGCGGTAAGATGGATGGCGAAGTTTACGCAGTTGATTTCACATAACCGTGCTAAAACGTGTAATAAATGCACGGCTAGCTAGATGTTATTGACACAAGTGTTATAGAATCCTTGGTGATATTCAGACACTCGACGACTGAAGCATTTAGCACGGGTTTACCGATGTTCCGTTTCAAAGTTGGCGCACTGGCAAATACGTCGCATACGAAATTATGCAACGGTAGTAGACTCAAAATCATTTTCAATAGTTCATTAATCTACCATGCAAAAAACCAATTCATATCATTTTGCTTCAGTACTTATGTATGTCAATGTGAACAGATGCTTGTCGTTTATCTAGTTCCGAAAACACTGAATCTTTGCGGTCTGTATAGGCTTATATCTGGATAGTTCTTCGGCCACTTGGCAGAGTATTCGTTTTGATTTCATAGTAAATTCTCGAAGATTAAATTATTTTCTTTGCACTTTACATGTATGCAAATGTTTGATTACTACATTCACAGTAGACTGGCATGTTAAACGAATAAAACTGATTTGGCCTACAGAGAGGGGGCTCTATCTGAAACTGAAAATCTTTTCCTAAACCGGTCAAATAACGTGCCTCAATAAACGTAAGTGTACACTTGTAATTTTCGCTGCATCGATAGAATTATTTATACTGTGCAATAAAGCCCACAACAACTGGAGACAACTTTCGTTTTATTATCTGGACAACGCGCTGCATAGAAGTCTTCAAGAATATTTGTAGGAGCTTATTGTAAAATCATGTAGAGTCTTCCTATACGATTTTCTCATTGGTTCCTATATAATTTGTTGGTTACGGGCCCGGTTATAGCAGACGCGTCGACCGCTTTGTTTAATATCGTAATTAATATGTCAAAACCCGTCAGATTTCAGCGAGCATCCTTCGATAGATTCCGTTCATGGAATATGTCAAGTTTTGTCAAATACCGAGAACACATGCCAGACTTAGAAGTGAGGATGGGCAGTTATGTTTTGATTGTTTAGAAGTCATACGGAAGCACAATCGGATACAGAAAGAATAAGGCTTGAATTATAATCAATGATCTGGTCATTCATTCTCCACACCTGATCAATCCACTCATTTACTGAAGACAAGTTCAGTATAATGAAATGAGTAACATTTAACCATCTCGTCCATCATGTTGATTAAGGTGTTGACGAGATAGTTTGTTCTCGAATGTTACCGGTATCTGATTAGCCGGGATGGAATTTCCCCTCACTGGGAACATATTGCTGCAGGCAATTAAGTCTCATAGAGCCCAACCTGATCTTGAGCCCAACTCTACAGCTGTTTCCCGGGGTTAAAGTTCATATAGTTCACTCAACCGCTTCTCTTTTTTGAATACAGCATATTGTTTTTATTACTCGTTCCCTTATAAATTACTTTTATAAACTTTTATTTCATACCCACATGGTGCTAATCGCGCAATGGAGGGAAATAATTGTGATCAACAGGGCGAACATTCCGCGTGGCGACAGCTTTCAACGTAATATCTGATCTGACGTTCTTATATGAACATTTTGTCTATCATTGACACAGACTTTCAACATGAACCCGTAAAATATACAACTCTCAACGACCATGTTATCAAAAAGCCGAGTTTCTTACTAGCCTATTAATATTAAACAAATCAAACTACTATGTATTTGTAATGATGGTGAATTCGACTTCATGTTGTAGTCATAATTTTCGTCTTTTCCCTTCAGACAAGGTCTCCGGTCATGTCATGTATATAGACATAGTGCGAGTCGTTCTTCGTTGTGGAATATATTCAGAAAGAAGTGTCTTCACGAAATAATATTCCGTATATGGAAAGTATTCATTAATATAAAATTAACTGATATAAACATAACTTACCAGAACTTTCCAAAGAGAACCAAACGCGATCCCTCCATACTGACGATTCATTGGTCCAACAGGAAATCAGCTTTCACATTAGGAGCCTTTTTCCATCTAGGCTCCAACGTTCATTTTGGTGGAACGGCAGCTCTTATCACATTATATTCACGGTTAAACACAGGAGGAAGTTTTTCAGTCGAAGAGTTGGATGTGATTGTGAAGTATACCTGTTTTAAGACAGCTCAATCTTTATACCGAGCCTCATGAGAGGGTGAATGGTATAGAATCGATTTGTATTTTAACCCAATCCGGTTCTGCCAAGAATTGTGATAATTCTAGACGGATTATCATTAAAAATTCACATTTAACAGAACAAATTTACCGAGGCATCCATTCTACGCAAAGTAAATGCAATTAACTGATTTCTACGAATAAATTAAAGGATAGCCACAGTTGACAAGTCAAGGCGGACACCATATCAGAGAAAAAAATGAGTTAATTATCAACAACGTAGGCGAGTTAATTGTTTGAGAAATCATATTTGATAAAATTACAAGCTTCTGGTCCGTCATTCATAATTCCGCCGTCGTCCATTAGAGAATATCCGCGTCCATAATCCAGAGACCTATTCCATATTCCATATAACAGTATTAACACCAAATTCAAAAAGACAATCAAGTATACATAAACATAGGCTTGTTTCCTGCAAGAGAGAAGCGGTCAACAGTTTTCAATGATGCCGGCAAGACATCATGATGTTCCAAAAACATCAAATCCGTACCGTTGATCAGTATCCTTAATCCATAATATTCGTTGTAAAGTCGTCATCTAAAGAATGATGTATCTCAGTCACGCTTTGATTGTGACTGTTCATATGAGCACTAGGCGGATCTTGAAGTACATGGGTTCATACGGTCCCTAGCCCCGGATTAAGCGGAATTAGACACAAGTTACGAAACGTAACGCCATAGATCTTGCACGCTACTGTCGTATTTTGCTATCAGCGTGCGATATGTATCGCCAAATTTGAGAAACTTTGAGTGGAGGCGCTTGATGGTGTAGCCCTGTTTTATAAGTTTCTGCAACAATGTTTTGTGACGTTGATTAAAATCGTTACATTTAACACAGGATCTAGCAAATGCTACTAGGCGTGATATGTATAGGAAATATGCATGTCCCACTGGAATATTACTGTCCAGAAAGGGATAGTTTACGATGTCGAAATTGTAATCATCTCTTTTGTCATACAATCGACGAGAGAGAAGGCCCGCTTCATTTCTATAGAGATATAGGTCTAAATATGATGTGCCTGTAGGGTTATCTGTAGTTTCCTTCAAATCCAGTGAAGGTGGATATATATCCTTCACTGCCTCATTTATATAGCGATTATCCACAGCGAGAAGATCGTCTATATAGCGTTTGGTGAATGAGAAGGAACGGGCTTTGAATGGATCGGTTTTTGAAAGCGCCTGCATGTAGTCATATTCATAAGAGTACAGATATAGGTCAGCCAATAAAGGTGCACAATTAGTACCCAGTGGAATACCTATATGCTGTTGATATATTGTTGCCAATATTGTTGCCAAATTTCACATAGATATTTTTAATGAGAAATTCAAGCAACTCTATAAACAAAGAAATATCCCATGAATGAAGACAATGTATATTGCTAGATTATACCATGGTTTGATTACCAATGCAAACAGTGACAAAGGGAATATGAGGCAATAGAGATGCATACTCGCGAAGGATATGTTGGAAAGGAAAGACAAATTACGGACGGACAGGGATGACCAACAGACATTCTCGGAACAGAAGATAATGAGGGGGAGGAGGGCGAGCAGAGGTGACAAACAAAACATTAAGTTGATAATAGGATTGTACTCAATGTTCTGGGCATTCATTCTCCACACCTGATCATTCCCCTCATACACTGAAGACATAAGTTCAGTATAATGGGATGATCAGCAATTAATTATCTCATCCATCATACGAGTTAATATGTTGGCGAGATAGCTTGTACTCCTTGTATGTTACATGTAACTGATTAGCGAGGATGAATTTCGCACTAATTGCTGGCAATTATTGCTACAGGCAATTAAGTCTCCCAGTGTCCATCGTTAGCTTAAGACCATGCACCAGCTGTTCCCAAGGGTCAGCGTTAATATACTCTTAAAACGCTAATGTTAGATTTAACATCTAAAGTGTTGGAGGAGGGAAAGCATTTAGAAAGAAGTGTTGTATTTATCACATATAAGTGTTAAATGCAACTTTTCAAGCTGTTGTATCCAACACTTAAAAGTGGTCAACACAACACTTTCTAAGTGCTTTTCCTCCTCCAACACTTTAGATGTAATCTAACATTAGCGTTTTAAGAGTGTATAGTTCAATCTCGTCCCTTTCTTAATACATAAAATTGTCTTTATTATTCGTACTCTCATAAATTAGTTTTTAAATTTTATTTCATACCAACATGGCTGTGAGTACTGATAGCGACATGGAATACTTGTGATCATTGGCGCGAACATTCCGCTTGGCGACACCTTCCAATGCAATATCTGATCTAACGTTTTTTAATATTTTCACTAGCACTGATACAGACTTTCAACACGAATTGATAGACGACACAACGCTCAACAAGACTTGTTGGCAAAAAGATGGATTTCTTGCTAGCTCACTAATATTATAAAAATAAAACTCTCTTGTCATGTCGTGCATACAGACATACTGTAACTCGTTCCTCGTATTCACGAAATTATATTCTGTATTAAGTAAGTAATCGTGAATACAAATCTAAACGAAATAAACATGACTTACCAGAACATTCCAGCGAGAAGCAAACGCTTAAGTAAATCAGCGATCCCTCCATACTGACGATCGATCTGTACTACAAGAAATCGGCTTTTACTTAGAGCCTTTTTTCGTCTAGGCTCCAAAGACCATTGGTGGAACGGCAGCTCTTACCACATTATCTTCACGGTTAAACACAGGAGTATAGGGTTCAGTTCAAGAGTTTATATGATTGTGAAGCATACCTGATATAAGACAGTTCAGTCGCTACATATCACCAGCATTGTGGGACTGTATGCTTCAGAGAATAAATTCATAGTTTAATCCAATCCGGTCATGCCAAGAAATGTCACAGTGATGGCTTAATTCTAGACGGAATATCATTAAAAGTTCACATTTAACGGAACAAATTTACCGAGGCATCCATTCTGTGCAAAGTCAAAGCGATTAACTCATTTTCAACGAATAAAATAATGGATAGCCAAAGTTGAAAAGTCGAGACGGACCTCATGTCAGTGAAGAAATTGAGTTAACTATCGACAACAGATCATAATTATTGACCCAACAATCGTGGCAACATAGACAGTGACCGCTGTTGACCGCTCCTCTCTTGCAGGAAACAAGCCTATGTTTATGTATACTATGATTGTCTTTTTGAATTTGGTGCTAATACTGTTACATGGAATATGGAATAGGTCTTTGGATTATGGACGCGGATATTCTCTAATGGACGACGGCTGAATTATGGATGACGGACTAGACGCTTGTAACCATACTACAGGAGGAAAGCGACTCCGAAAATATTACCAAAAAGCATATTTCGACATATATTTATTTACGTCATCGTCAGGAATGATAATTTACAACAGGTTCCATGTGTATATATATAACATTTACAGAACATTCAAAGATAACCAACTAGTCAGACAACCAGGGAAACCATACCAAATGATAAAATGAAGATGTTCCGTACACACGGTAGAGTCAGTCTCGGTTAAAGTCGTTAGTTAACTGATATTCTCTAATATATATTCAACGATAACAATACAGCCCGTGACGAATGGCCAAAGCAGATAATTTGTCCGAGTATTTTAGTCTCACTGTGATTGTCACTGTCGATATGAATGCCGTGTAATTCTTATAAATATAGTTAAACGAAATTGGACTTCTTTTAGATTTGTAGCTCTGAGGAAAGCTTCTCAGAATAAATGAACCATGAATCCATTTTTATACAATTGCTCTTCGTAATTATTCCGTATCTGAAGTTCATTGTGTGGACGTCTAGAAAAATTGTAAAGCCTTTTGATTAATAAAAATCAGATGCATATATAGTTATTTCAATGTCTGAACGTTCACTAATCTGAATCGGGTGCCAATTATTGTTGAAAGCTTAATAAAACATATTGAAAAATTTAACTTTGCCATAATGGTGGTCAGACGACATGAACTTTGTGTGAATTCGTCTCAACTCGATGAGTGGCGTTATCCGTCTGAAAAGTTTTATTCGCGAAGCATCGTACCAATCTATCTCTGTATAGGCCAGGGCTGATGAAAAACATCATAAAGACCCCTTTCTCGCATCTGGTCGAATCCATCCAAAGTTCACAATGACAGGTTAATATGCTCACCTGGTCTGAGAGGATATGTCATCACATCGATAAGGTTCGACATCGGATCGTTTTAACTATCATCTTCACAAGCCCAGGTAAATCCTAAATACTCGCAGAGGGTTTACCTGGACATTTTTGGTCATACAAATTAGTTTGTGAATGGACGCCCCTATTATACAATCTTTTACATTTCATCCCCAGCGTTTGTTTTGAATTAGCATGTCGGTATCTCAAGCCTGCGGTTTTCGCTTTGACTTCCGATGTCGATTTCAGCTTGACAATCAAGGCAGTATAGAATAGAAATACTGTTTTCATAGGCGTGCTCAATGGTTATTTTACGCACGGTTAGTGTGGGAAAAATTATTTCTATTAGTTTTATTCTATTGCACTACCCAAATTGATTATCAACAAAGATTATAATGAAAAGTTAAAAACATATTTTAAACTTTAACAACCTTTCTCCCCTTCCTTGAAAAAAAATGTCAGTAGACGAGTTTATGTGGTCTCTCAAATGGGGAGGGATATTGTCAGTTGTGTCAGCTGTGTGGAAATTACGTGGATATCTGTCTATTTGTGTCGCTTTGTTAATCAATTTCACGATGGAAACAACAGCTAAACTTGAGAAAGAAATTTCATCTTGTAATTTATTTGTTTGTTTTATTCGATTGTTACTTGAAAGCAGACGTCCCTTTCCTCATCCGACTTGTGAAATGGAATCTCCCAATCAGCACATGCACTTGACGGGTGTTGATTTCACATAACCGCGCTAAAAACGTCTAATAATTGCACGGTTAGCTCGATGTTATTGACACAAGTGTTATAGAATCCCGAATCTTGCATTTTCGACAAACCGGCGAACGGCCTAAACGAGCATTGATAGATAGTTCGTAATATCTATTCACTTGAGTAATTTCGTGGTCGCAGTGTAAAAACTGTTTGCTGATTATCATTACCATTCGAGGGAGAGTAATAACCAAAACTAAACCTAAAATCGTTCTGATCATAGGATAACTACAAATAACTACAATAAAACTATACACAAGGAATCCACTTGGAAGTATCAGAACAAGTTGGTCTGACAAAGCCTGGGTATCGGAATATCATAGTCTCAGTTCTGTTGTGATAATCCATACGAACCCTAGGATATTCTTAGAACACAGTGAAGTTCAAATCTGTAGCTCCGATGAACGCTTCTGGGAATAATTGAAGCCTCAATCCATTACCCATCTTCACATTTCAAGTTAAATACTACACTTACGTTCCGTCATTTGCCATGACCTAATGAATAGAGTAAATTGTTCAAAGCGAGAAACGCACGTGATGTCATATAGCCAATCAAGATAGGAGCTTGCCAACACCGTGCAGGGATGATTCTCTTTGATGTCTGCCCATGTGATTTCCGAATATGGCAAGTGGTGGTTGTATTGATGTTAATTTCTTTCGAATAGCCAATCAAATTAGAATTTAAAGAGGTCATACAATGCTCTCTCCTAATATGCACTACGGAGTATTTATAGAGCTATGACATCACCAAACCCGTATTCTGATCAGATAATGTGTTCTGTTCAGCCAAGGCAACAGCGACTTGGATATGCGAAGGTGTCAATTACCATACAAGTCTGAGGTTTCATTGTGTAGACTTCAGGAAAAGTCCGCCAATTTAAAAGTTTTGGATGGGGAAAAGGTCACCCTTATGAAAGACCAACATAAATGGGTTAGTCCCAAGTCTTAGCGTTCACTGACCGGGAGAGAATAACAGTTGAAAGCTTCATAGAATAAAACATGTCAGACGGATTATGCCTGTCAAAGAGCTCAGACGAATTTCCATAAGCTTTCAAAGACTATATACTATCTTAATCCTCAGATGTTAATCTTTAGCCGGAGAAAATCTTTAGATTTCTTTATTCAAATTATTCTATCAAACGATGTTCAGGGGATGCTGAATACAAAAGGCTTAAAGCTTGCAGTTTTTTCTCCTATATTTCGTGACACAATTTAAATCTTTATTAGAGAAAGTCTCATCTCTATTTTCCAAAGAGGACATTGCTTTACTCATCAGTATTATAATCACTATAATGTATTTGTGTCAGAAAATGAGGACATTTCCATGATTGTAATTTATAACAACATAATTCTCCATCTAAAAATCAAATATCCAACAAAGTTACATCAAAAATCAATCTTTGTCGAACAATCATTACTCATATTTCTTTACAGTCCTCTGAATGCAACCACCATGTGGATACACTAAAACTTAGTATTAGCGACCGCAAACTCGGCATTTAAGTCCCAAATAACTCTTTATCTTTTACCAGACTCTTTTATAAACACCTTTCACAAAGTCTTCCTCCACTAAATAACATCATCAGTGTATAAAACCATAATATATATGGCGGATTCCACGCAAAACCGTACCACTAACTCCCATTTCTGTCGGTCCTTGACGGACTATGACATTCGTAACACCAATAACTTGGAAAATATCATAAACAAACAATGTTCCCTGTGCCTTATTATCTAAAATGTGTCAATGAATTGCATAAGATGAAAATAAACAGGTGCCCCTATGAATTCTTTGTACAGTTTTTAGTTAGGCGGAACAAAACACAAATGACATTAGTAACATTTGTGTTACTAATGTCATTTGTCCGTCAAAATCTATTTTGTATATGTACAAGAAATTTCTTATAACAGAAGCACTTGCATATGCTCAGTGGAATTAGGCCAAGCATATTGATGTATCTGTACCATTGTCAGTGTAGGTCATCGCCCATGCTGTAATATTGAGCCTTTTCAAAAAAATTCTGACATTAGAAACGTTTTTCAAACGCTCATAGTATCGATGTATTGGTATTTAATACACTGGCAATGGTACATATATCTCAATAAGGTCAAGCTAGTACCACTGTAAATCTTTAATTGCATAATTTAATTGACATTTGTTTTGTGGAGAATATTGTAAAAAAAAAGTTGGACGCACATATGACATTAGAACAAATGACATTAGAAACATTTACATTTCTGTCTCTCTATTATACTGCAGATAAGAATTGTGCAGTGTAAAACTGTTTATATTCAGATATGCATACATTACACAACATTTGTGGGTTTAGCAAACACAGTACAAGACACAGAGTCAGGTTTTTTTTACATTTTTAATGTTACAAACATCATTTTCCGGTGAGACGGACAATTTGACGGAAAGTGGTATAGTTTTACGTGGAATCCGCCATATATATTTTTCTTAGATTTCTCATTGAATTTGCATCGATATGGTTATATCATCCGAAGAATCCCACTGTTCATACTTTCTGGTGAGATATCTTCTAATTTGAACAAATTTGAAGAGGAATCGGACATGTACGCACAGGGTTTCCCTCCACATCCGTATTCTCCATAGGTCCCTTGACAGTCATGCGTTCACGTGATGGGAAATGTTCATTGGCTATACGTTCAACAAGCAAGTCACGGCGTCATCTCGCGAGAGGAAGTGTTCATTTGCAATAGCTTCAGCATTGCGTATTAGACACCGGCAAGGTCTCTATCGCCTCGGGGGACACCAACACATTAACACCAACGATCACCCCTCACTTTCACATTCTCACTACGATTCACGTCACGCACCACCGAACCATTCGTAACAGAAACATACGAAGTACACGTTATCGGCATGTACTTGGAATTTGCACAGTACTTGCTTTCACTACCGTTTGTGACAAGGAACCATGGGCCACAGAATGTTTCTTCACCACCCGTTGCACAACAGGAATCAGAGGTTAAAGATCGATGGATCTTGTAAACTCTCTCCCGTCTGTTTTTCAGCATCGAAGTTTGCTAAAGCATCATAGCTATTATATTTGGTGATAGTGGGATTGCCATATACAACGAATGCAAGAATATCTTGTCAGAGAAAATTTGAAACTCTGGTTTTCTGTTTCGCCATTGAATAAGTGCTGTACGTGGAGAGGAAAATGGTGAGTGACGTAGCGACGCTCGCGAATCTGAATGGTGAACAGCTGCAGCCATGGGATAACGTTACGGCTCGAGCCTAAGGTTCGGTAGAGTGACAGAGCATACGTAGGCAGAATGCACCACATGTGTGTAAACGCTTGTTGACACGGCCGTCGAAAAATAAACGGCATGCCATTACAAGCGTCTAGTCCGTCATTCATAATCCAGCCGTCGTCCATTAGAGAATATCCGCGTCCATAATCCAAAGACCTATTCCATATTCCATATTCCATATAACAGTATTAGCACCAAATTCAAAAAGACAATCATAGTATACATAAACATAGGCTTGTTTCCTGCAAGAGAGAAGCGGTCAACAGTTTTCAATGATGCCGGCAAGACATCATGATGTTCCAACAATATCAAATCCGTATCGCTGATCAGTATTCTTAATCCATAATATTCGTTGTAAAGTCGTCATCTAAAGAAGGATGTATCTCAGTCACGCTTTGATTGTGACTGTTCATATGAGTACCATGAGGATCGTGAAGTACATGGGTTCATACGGCCCCTAGCCCCGGGTTAAGCGGAATTAGACACAAGTTACGAAACGTAGCGCCATAGATCTTGCACGCTACGTTCGTATTTTGCTATCAGCATGCGATATGTATCGCCAAATTTGAGAAACTTTGAGTGGAGGCGCTTGGTGGAATAGCCCTGTTTTATAAGTTTCTGCAACAATGTTTTGTGACGTTGATTAAAATCATCACATTTAACACAGGATCTAGCAAATGCTACTAAGCGAGATATGTATACGCCATATGCAGGTCCCACTGGAATATTACTATCCAGAAAGGGATAGTTTACGATGTCGAAATTGTAATCATCTCTTTTGTCATAAAGTCGACGAGAGAGAATGCCCGCTTCATTTTTATAGAGATAGAGATCTAAATAAGATGTGCCTGTAGGGCTATCTGTAGTTTCCTTCAAATCCAGTGAAGGTGGATATATATCCTTCACTGCGTCATTTATATAGCGATTATCCACAGCGAGAAGATCGTCTATATAGCGTTTGGTGAATGCCGTTTATTCCTAAAAACATATTCCTTCTATTTTCTCGTGGATGGTAGAAACAAGTTTAGTTGTTTATGGTCAAAAGTGTTTTATTTTGTATCCGTCGTAACATATGTCACTTTCGCGAAGTTTGGGAGAGATCGATTCCAGCCTAGATTTGAGGCTAATTACATCTTTAAGTTTGTCGACAAGACCTCATTGGTGGGGTACATCTCGGTTCCAGCTAATAATGTCCATTGATTTGTTGGGCCTAGACTGAGTAGCCCTATGTCAAGGGATGATGTCATAATTGTAACCTCGCCCAATCCGTGTAACAAGAACATTCAGTCTTTGAACGGATCATGATTGACACAGGACGAATTATTTAAATGTTTTTTTTATCACGGCTGAAAGAGAATATACAACCATACATCAACCAGTACGGTTTATCTTATATAGACATGATAGAAGAATAAGCTAATTAGACGCTGATCTATTCAAAACAAGAGCACTTTGCGTTCCGTAATGTGAAGATTTTCAAGGTGAATCTGTCATAGGGTTTTACACTGACGGTGGAGAGTTACGGCTGTAACAATAGGAGAATATCCATTGGCTATACACATGAACACACTCACATAATCATGATAATGCAAGCGACAAAATAATATCAATTTTTTTTCGCGATTAACGGACCGAAATTCCCATCACAGGGGAAATTACTACAGGCAAGCCGCAAATCTAGCCTCCAACACACCCACTGACTGTAACATGAAGCATACTGAGAAATATTTATTTTGCACTACAGATGAAGGACTTGATGACGATTTCCTTTAAAATACAGTGTACATAACAAATTTACCAAGGCACGAAGAAAGTACCCATTAGATTATTATCGAGAAATAGATGGAACAAACCCGACAATCAAACAATTAAACTTCCGCCATATGTACATAGTCACTATCGATTTAATGAAAGACTCAATTATTTATTGTTTTGATGATTCAAATATGGAAGGGAGATAAGTCTGCATGCGATAATAGCATTTCGTTTAGCTTATGTCGTCGGGCTAAACATTTTGCCCATTGGTTTTCTCTTTCTGTAGATTAGATTGTGTTCATTATTGATACATGGAGCTGCGTATTAGCAATATTGTTTGCTCTACTTGAATATTTTTCCCCTTTTCTTCGATATAGCATGAAGCTATTGAGATCAAAGAGGGCATGCTATAGCTTAGCCAGTCACACATTAGTATGTGCGGGAAATTAAATTACAATTACGCCACATTCAGAATTGCACACCGTACAACAATGTTCTATGTGTAAATGAGCACGTCTAACAGTCGCTCGATAATTGATAGAGAACAGGACATACATGTATCTAAATGAAGTCAATTCTCACATCTTATATAAGACCAGCCCGGCCCATTTAGAAATTTCCGATTCATGGTAACCAGCCTCGGTTCTTTAAAAAAGTAGGGTCCTAATTGAGAGAGAGAGAGAGAGAGAGAGAGAGAGAGAGAGAGAGAATTAAGGTTTAATGTCGCGTTCAGCAATATTTCAGCTATATAGCGACGATCAAACAAAATTCTAAGTATTCAAGTTAATACTCCGTAAACTAATTCTTTGAAACATGTACACAACAAACCGATCTCACTCAAATAATCTAAAATACAATCTTCTTCTGCACGACTAAAAAGATCTTCCAAACTAGCTGCTCGATAAAAATTATCTCTTACAATCTTAAAATCTATACATTCGATAAGAATATGATTCACCGTGAGATCTTCGTGGCATGAAATACACCTTGGGACTGGTTCTTTTTCAGCAAATGCTCGTGAGTTAATGTTCGTGTATGGCCGATTCTACAACGTCTAATCATGGCTTGATCGAAACATTTCTGGCTGTTCAGATGAGTATAGCCTGCAGTTTTTTTGAGCTAGTGAAGTTTGTTATTATCCATATCATCCCACAAAGATTGAAACGACTTTCTCACATAAGCACAGACAGATGGTCTGAAATAACTGTATGGGTTTCCAACAGGATCAACCTCACCATCTAGGGCTGCCTTAGCGATTTTATCAGCTTCAGTATTACCTT
>JAVTVY010051954.1:0-25724 GCA_036873755.1 Hanleya hanleyi
TCAATTCTCCGCTCAACACGCGTTTAAATTTATTCCACCCATCACGCTCTAGTGTCACCGGATTCCATAGCATTTCAGCGGGTGTCCAGTAAATAGCTAGATCGTCTTTCGCCAGTTTGACTTTATCTGCATACACGTATAACCGCACACTAGGTGTAAGAGGCAAGATGGCTCGTAGTGGTAGCGACATGCTTGCTCTCAATGTCCAACGGTAAATGATACACACTCTGTCTCTTCCCCTCATATTTATAGTGTCAATACCACAGCGCCAGGGTGAATAGGGCACAGACTAGTATGAGGCCAACCAGCCGGCGCTGGTTCCGGCGTGAGCGCTCCTGGTCCATAGCGCGAGCATCAAGGATGGCTGTCATAGTCCAGTAGTGGTGAGTGATGGCACGCCTGTCCATCGAGTGCACTCTGTGGAGGACCGCTTCTGTGAACTCGTTCAGGATCTTACGTCGTCCCTCGTTGTCGTCGCCATCTGCAAACATGGACCGGACCACTGCTCGGTAACCCGTGAATGAATTCACCACGGTGGCATACTGTAAAATGCGAGTCGCATGGGGCTGGATCTCCGCCATGGCTCTGTAGAAATGAAGGTGTGGGATCCAGAGGGACGTGTTTTATAGACCAGATGTAGCTCTACAGGTGTAGTCCGTGATACGTACTATTCTGATGGGTTAGTCCAAAAAAGGGAGCAACAACAACAACACAGATTACAGATCAATCCTTTTATTATGCGTGAACAACATAGAAATGCATGTACTGACCTGTCTGTGGGAGGGTTCCCACAATGGCGTTCACCTTCGCGTCTTTTCGTGTACGTCCGTGTCTTTTCGTTAAAGTCCGTGTATCTTCGGTAAAGTCCGTAGGCATTGGGCAAGGAAGCTTTTTCCCGAGACCGAATCACCGCCAGACATGACTGCATCACCGCGGATGAATACATTCTTGCACTCACTCACACCACAGGTCGAGTGAGGTATCAAATTGAAGCATAGGTGAAGGAGCATCTAATGGACTGGGTGTGGAGTTGACATATCGATAAAAAATGGATATGACCTTGAACTGATCACGTGACCTCCCCGTGAGGGAAAAACCCCAGAACCAAGTCAGTACATGCATCCCATAGTCCCAGGTCACGCCCGATTCACGCAGACCGGAAGTGACGTCATACACCTGCGCACAACCGTGATGGAAAAAAACCAGAACCAAGTCAGTACATGCATTCCACACAGGCAGAATGCAGGCAGGCAGACAGGAAGGCAGGCAGGCAGGCAGGCAGGCAGGGAGGCAGGCAGGCAGGTCAGGTCAGGTAAGTCAGATTGCAATGAATACACCCCTTTCCCTAAAAATCGACTCCTCTTATACGTTTTTCTATAATCCGCATACCCACCTCCCACCACACGACACAAAAACCCGCCGCCATCTTGTACCCACCTCCCACCACACGACACAAAAACTGGCCGCCATCTTGTACCCACCTGCCACCACACGACGACACAAAAACTGGCCGCCATCTTGTACCCACCTCCCACCACACGACACATTGTACCCATTGACCCCACCTCCCACCACACGACACAAAAACTGGCCGCCATCTTGTCCCACCACCCACACGACACAAAAAACAGGCCGCCATCTTGTCCCACCACCCACACGACACAAAAAACAGGCCGCCATCTTGTCCCACCACCCACAAGACACAAAAAACAGGCCGCCATCTTGTCCCACCACCCACACGACACAAAAAACAGGCCGCCATCTTGTCCCACCACCCACACGACACTAAAAACAGGCCGCCATCTTGTCCCACCACCCACACGACACAAAAAACAGGCCGCCATCTTGTCCCACCACCCACACGACACAAAAAACAGGCCGCCATCTTGTCCCACCACCCACACGACACAAAAAACAGGCCGCCATCTTGTCCCACCACCCACACGACACAAAAAACAGGCCGCCATCTTGTCCCACCACCCACACGACACAAAAAACAGGCCGCCATCTTGTCCCACCACCCACACGACACAAAAACAGGCCGCCATCTTGTCCCACCACCCACACACACGCATGCGCACACGCCCCATTGTGACGTCACCCCAAGTTCTGCGCATGCGCAGTGAGGCGCTACTTTGTCTACTTGCGGGCTACCTACTACTCTCGCGTGTTCACAGTGTTAACATATACTGGATAAAATCAGATATCTTGTGGGTGGTCCACATGAACATATCCATCTAACGTCACGGTCTCACAGCTAAGCATGTGTTTACGGAACTATTACATCATTTATTCTGCTAGGGAGCTGTGATCAGTCCAGTCGAGGTGTACATATGTACAGCTAAAATAAAAGCGTGGCTGGGATACAGCACATGACAAGAACCACTATTGGTCTTTGGGATGTGTTGAGGGTAGGATGTAGGCCGAATATCGGCATTTGGAATCAAGTTGTGAAATACTGACTTTTTAGCCACCATACTTTTACGTAAAGATCGACTTTTCAATCACCAGCCTTATACCAATTTTATATTGCAGTAATTTGTGCATGCAATCTAGAAGTCGTATTTTAAATGTCACAGTATGTCACAAAGCTATTGCCGATATTCCTTTCTATGACCTTCAGGTCAGGTAGTGTAAAACATCTATGTACACAGTTATTTGTGAGAAACAGTTATATAACCAGACTATATGATTTCAAATTGCATGATTGTGTAATTGCACTGGATTTGAACTTTGTGAATCCCGAGTCTGATGTGCATGTTTTCGTTTTGAGACAGATAGCGGTTCGATTTGTCACAACTGTACTGAGAATTCGATTCGTCATTCTGCAATTGAAATGCGGGTGTGGAAGCAATCGTGGTCCGCCAGATATGAGGGTCCGGGGACCATGGTACCCAGATCCAGAAACGAACGTCCTCCCCGGAAACAGTTGTCCCCCTATCAGCAGAAACCAGGGTTCTGATGTCGTTGGTGTCCGGGTCACTGAAATCTAGAAAGGAATGTCCCTTCTCATATGTATAGGGCCCGGACCATGGCATCTGACGGACTATGGGCGCTTCCACAGCTATGGAAGTCCTCAGAGTCCGGCATTCCACCGAGTCCGGTTGACCTATATATGAAACAAAAGGAATAGTAAAGGCTAGAAATTCTGAACAGCGGTTCGGCCAGCAAATCGGTGGTGCAGTGGATAAAGGCATAGACGGCGGACAGTACAGCAGAAGGTAATATTGTGGGTTCGATCCTAGTCGGAGTCAGTTGAAAATGTTTGATTTTCTGCATTTCTCATGTACAGCTTTAGTACGTCTTGTAAAGTTATACCGTCGCATCTTTGTTAAATATATATATATTTTTAGAAAATCTAATTTTATGTATTTAAGTCAATATACATCTTTACGGTGGCCCATATACGACATGCTATTAATTTTAGTTTTGTATATATTTTTTTACTTTGAACGTTTGTTTTCACTCCTCCTAACTTTCCACCCAGGTGCAAACGTTTTCACCGGGGTGAAAAGGTTTTCACATGGGCGCAAACGTTATCACCCTGGTGGAAACCTGTTTTAACTCAGGTGAAATGCTGTTTTCACCCAGGTGAAAATCTTCTCACCCCGGTGAAAACGTTTCCACCCAGGTGAAAACCTTTTCACACAGGTGACTGGAAAGTTTTCATCCGAGTGAAAACTAAACCAAAAGAAGCAAACCCAGAACTAAAAAAATAATACAAACTGGAAACATAGCATGTCGTATATGGGCCGTCGTATATCTTCAATATGTCGTAGAACACCGCATACAAGTACTATGAATCCTTCCATCCGCGCTGGGTTAATTTTCGCACGCATATGATTTTGTGAATGTTGCGAAATCCGAAAGAAACAGGAGATATTGAGATATCTAATATAGGGAATCGCCACGTGGTCGTGGCGAGTGGCAGCTGCCTTTTCGGAGCTCCGTATTATGGTCCCAGTTTTTCATATTTTACGCGTGTGTACATAGTTTTGGTGTGTGCTTCAGTTAGTTCCAGGTCCTGGGAGAGACCAGTTTTATTTTCTGTGTTCTTTTCATCGACGACTGGGATTGGATTTTGATGTTTTTTGTACGGTACATTCAAGGCAGACACGCACGTGTCGTGCTCTGCAGCAACAACATGGCGGAGGCTACAGCCGAGCGAGTTCGGCCGGTATTCTTCAAAACAAGAGATGTGCTGGCAGATGGTGACAGTTTCTTGACTGTACGAGAAATTTGTGGTGCGGCAGAAAAAGTTTCGTGATTTAACTCAAATTGACGGAGCACAACAAATTGGCGGTTTGTGGAGACTCTACCCGAAAACTAGAGAAGCCCGATTAAAATTACAAGTGGATGGCATCATTGTGAGGAAAAACGTCATTCAACTGCTGGATAAAAATCCATTTCTCGTGAGGAACACGGGCCAAGAGGTGAGTACGACACGACTGGTCGTCAGTAATGTGCCTCTATCATACTCAAATGAAGATATAGAGAAAACTCTTGTCAATGCGGGGTGTACTCTGCTATCTAACTTGCTATACGAGCGGGACAGGGACGACCGCGGTCAACTGACGCGTTGGAAGACCGGCCGGCGGTTCATTTATATCGCCGTGCCCAATGAGCCCCTCCCCCAGAAAATACAAGTTGGCCTATTTACGGCATCCTTATACCACAAGGAGCAGAAGAGTCAGTCTGGTCTACAAAAGAAGAACCCGACTTGTTCTAAATGTCTACAAAAAGGTCATCATGCTTCAACTTGTGAAGCTCCAATTAAATGTAGGCAGTGTTTCAAAGATGGCCATAAAGCGGGCGACCCAGAGTGTGACCTTGTCACGGATTTGGACAAACAAAAAAACAAGGAAAGAGAGGTCGAGAAGAGACCGAAATTAACTGACCCTACCGTCGATACCGGTAAGTCCACGCCACGTTCAGGCAGGTCTCCGCCTACCCCTGCCGAACAACTTCGGGGTGCAACAAAAATAGCTAAGATGGATTTAGGCCAAGATGACAAAACTGATGAGACGTGAACTCTTTATCATAAAACACTGACTGTGACCTGTTGTGTTTAAAGGAATTACAAGCGTCTAGTCCGTCATTCATAATCCAGCCGTCGTCCATTAGAGAATATCCGCGTCCATAATCCAAAGACCTATTCCATTTCCATATAACAGTATTAGCACCAAATTCAAAAAGACAAAAGTATACATAAACATAGGCTTGTTTCCTGCAAGAGAAGCGGTCAACAGTTTTCAATGATGCCGGCAAGACATCATGATGTTCCAAAAATATCAAATCCGTATCGCTGATCAGTATTCTTAATCCATAATATTCGTTGTAAAGTCGTCATCTAAAGAATGATGTATCTCAGTCACGCTTTGATTGTGATTGTTCATATGAGTACCATGAGGATCTTGAAGTACATGGGTTCATACGGCCCCTAGCCCCGGTTAAGCGGAATTAGACACAAGTTACGAAACGTAGCGCCATAGATCTTGCACGCTACGTTCGTATTTTGCTATCAGCATGCGATATGTATCGCCAAATTTGAGAAACTTTGAGTGTAGGCGCTTGATGGAATAGCCCTGTTTTATAAGTTTCTGCAACAATGTTTTGTGACGTTGATTAAAATCATCACATTTAACACAGGATCTAGCAAATGCTACTAAGCGAGATATGTATACGCCATATGCAGGTCCCACTGGAATATTACTATCCAGTAATATACTATTACTTTATGTTATATAGGTTCCTATTACAAAGGTAACACTCTTAAAAAAAATATAACCAACTATTTTACTGTCGTTGAGAGCGATAACCTATTATCTTTAAAACAATTTGCGAAGCCATGTTTCAGCTTTGAGTTCGACGTGGGCGCCGCCATGTTGCCTGTGTGGTGACGTGACTGATGACGTCAGCATTCAGGACAACGTCACGGCTAACGCTTGATCCAGGTACGTTCTCCGTTCCAACTACGGGCATATGAATTACTCGATCTGGGTCTGAGTTTTAATTCGAGGAAAAAACTGACGCGGCAAATTCCACGAGGGTAATTCCTAAAAGGAAAGTGGTTCAGGTTATCTCTGCCAACTGAAGAATTTCTTCCCAAAGTTTTTCAACTGAGACTTGCCCGATTCAATTTGGACAAAATTTGAAGCTGAGTGGTAAACTACAAGAGCGCCCTCTGCAATTGTACAGTAATTTGGGTTGAACGACGATGCTTCTAAGTTTGTAAACATTTTCATGATTACACTTGAGTTACTAAAATCAACCAGAACGTCAGTGGATTTACTGAGTTCCTTCTCGTGTGAATTATCGGCATGACCAACACGATCTCCATGACGTCGTGACGTTTTTGGATTAGTATACACTCACTTCCGCTCATCTAAAAACGCCACGCAGTGGTGCAATGGCGGCGCCCAGTGCACGCCGTGCCGAGCACAAAATATTCAATACTTATTTTATTTCGCATTCTATCAACATAAGTTTTATATAATAAGGTTTGGAATACGATTGCTGATAAATATAGTCACACTCAAAAATAAGGTAAGTACTCCTTTAATGTAAACTGACCGGATATCGTCCAATGGACTATGGCTTGGATTATGCGGACTAATTGGTGGTTACTTGTTTATGGGTTAACTAGTATACAGCGTTGAGCTGACCTGTATCCTTTCATCCCGTCTCTGACCTTGGATCATGTTTAGACATGTTAGGGGATTCCTCCGCGGTGATGCGGTTTGGCGGTGATGCGGTCTGCCTCCGCGGACAGAAAGTAGTCCCAAGTATATAGAGGGCTGAGGGTATATCTGACTGTATGGAATGCATGTATTGACTTGTGTCTGGGTTTTATTCCATCACGGGGAGTGCGCAGGTGTATGACGTCACTTCCGGTCTGCGTGAATCGGGCGTGACCTGGGTATGACTGTATGGGATGTACTGACTTGGTTCTGGGTTTTTCCATCATGTGGCGGTCACGTGATTAGGAGTGCATGTACGGACTTGTATGCCGTCCATTCATTTGAGTCGGGGACTTGGGGTCCCTACGGAAGGATTTTGCAAGTCATGGGTGGGTGTATGTAAAATGATGATTTGTCTCGAAAATATAAAAAGCGGAACACGGACTTCACCTCTAAAATAGGGGAAAACCCCTATCAACTCTATGCCAAAGGACTAATATCGGTCCCTGGCTTATCGGGTTCTGCCTGGAGTGGGTGTATGTAAAATTAGGATTTGTCCCGAAAATATAAAAAGCGGAACACGGACTTGACCGCTAAAATAGGGAAAAACTCCTATCAACCCTATCCCAAAGGGCTAATATCAGTCCCTGGCTTATCGGGGCCTGCTGAGAGAGTGGGGGAGTGGGTGTATGTAAAATTAGGATTTGTCCCGAAAATATAAAAAGCGGAACACGGACTTTACGGCTAAAGTAGGGGAAAACTCCTATCAACCCTATCCAAAGGGCTAATATCGGTCCCTGGCTTATCGTGGCCTGCTGAGAGAGTGGGGGAGTGGGTGTATGTAAAATTAGGATTTGTCCCGAAAATATAAAAAGCGGAACACGGATTTTATCCCTAAACTAGGGGAAAACACCTATCAACCCTATCCAAAAGGGGTCATATCGGTCCCCGGGCTTATCGGGGCCTGGGTGCATGGGTGGGTGCATGTCAAATCAGGATTTTTCCCGAAAATATAAAAAACGGAACACGAACTTTACCCCCTAAACTAGGGGACAACCCCTATCAAGGGCCTATATTGACTCCCATTGACCTTTGACCTCCAGTATAGAGTGCGTATATTCACTACCATTGACCTCTGATCTCAAAAATTTGCATATCGTGACCTTTGACAGCCAATCAGAAGCGAGTATTTTGACCTCGTCTGACTGTATGGAATGCATGTACTGACTTGGTTCTGGGGTTTTTCCATCACGGCTGTGCGCAGGTGTATGACGTCACTTCCGGTCTGCGTGAATCGGGCGTGACCTGGGACTGTGGGATGCATGTACTGACTTGGTTCTGGGTATTTTCCATCACGGGGAGGTCACGTGATCAGTTCAAGGTCATATCCAGTATAGAGTGTGTATATTCACTACCATTGACCTTTGACCTCAAAAATTTGCATATCGTGACCTTTGACAGCCAATCAGAAGCGAGTATTTTGATCTCGTCTGACTATGGAATGCATGTACTGACTTGGTTCTGGGGGTTTTCCATCATGGTTGTGCGCAGCTGTATGACGTCACTTCCGGTCTGCGTGAATCGGCCGTGACCTGGGTATGGGATGCATGTACTCACTTGGTTCTAGGGTTTTTCCATCACGGAGAGGTCACGTGATAGTTCAAGGCCATTTGAATGATAGGAATGCATGTACTGACCTGTTCATTCATCCGGGGACTTGTTTACATCCGGGTCATTCACTATGGTGGGTTCTGCGCAAGTGTGTGGCGTCACTTCCGGTTTTACTAAAACTACCTCCAATCAGTACGAGTAGTAGCGAAAGTGGGCATTTTGGGGCAGTGAATGAGGGTACTTGGTGTAGAGATAGACCATCCGTATCTGTCATGCATTGCACCATATCTTCGCTGTATTATACCATATCTGACCTGCATTATACCAAATCTGTGCTGTATTATACCATATCTCCCCTGAATTATACCATATATGTGCTGTATTATACCATATCTGTCCTGTGCGAAACAATATCTGTCCTGTATTATACCAAATCTGTCCTGTATTGTACCATATTTGTCCTCTATTATACCATATTTGTACTCTATTATACCATATCTGTCATGCATTATACCATATCTTTGCTGTATTATATGTGTTAAACAATATCTGTCCTGTATTAAACCAAATCTGTGCTGAATTATACCATATCTATCCTGTATTGTACCATATATATCCTGTATTATACAATATATGTTCTGGCTGGTGTTCTCAGTTGGTTAAGTAACGTGCTGACATAGGCTACGTCGTAAAACACACCTCCGTACAACACACTCAGCAGGGTTAGCACTATCACCCCAAAGCCCACTTGCGCTTTGCGCGTTTTGGGAGACGCTGTCTTCAGAGGCAGCTGCTGTTGATCCATAGCACTGTGGTCGGACGTGGAATGAAGGATGACGGCAGTGGTGTCTGGCTTTATTGTCGTTTCACCTGGTTGGCAGTGACCCATGAATTGAAGGAACTGGGCCAACCTTGCCATTTCACGAAATGAAACAGTTTGCCACGTCGACGTTCCGTTTTCAAAATCTGCTCCACCGTGTAGTAGTCTTGCTGTGTTTTTACGACAGGCTGTAATTCCGTCTCGTAAAAGGTCCCTAGCAACGGTTCCCCTTGAAGATCTTCCAGTTCATAGACTCGCCGCTGTCGGGGTAGGCGCCGTTTAATCAGGAAGTGCTCATCGCTCCAGTTGCGCAAGTAACTTTTCTCGAACTTGCCCTTGACTTTACTGATCCGTACAGGGTCCCCGACCTTGTACACCGCCTTCGTCGTTCGCTGCGATGGCCTGGGGTACAAGACACGCCGGGCTTGGGCTTCATTGCGTTGGGTCACGGTAATGGGGGCTCTCTCTATACTTCGATGATAGGCTCGATTGTAACCCTCACCAGTTTCGGGAGAACATCGATGTACCGCCTTGTATTCTTATAGGTGAAATATTTATACATGCGGCCTTTGAATGTCCTGTTGAACCTCTCCACCACGGAAGCCTTGGTCTCGTTGTACGTATGGAAGAAAAACACCTTCTGTTTCTTGAGAAAGGCTTGGAACAGTCTGTTGAGGAATTCCGTGCCTTCGTCGGTTTGCAAATACAAAGGTTTGCGCCCGGTCTTGAAGATGTCTTTGAACGCCGCTATCAGATTCGCCCCCGTTTTCGTCCGGATGGGTACCACCCACGCATACTTGGATAGGATATCGATGCACGTCAAGATATACCGATTCCCATCGTTGTGTTTGGCAAAGGCGCTCATATCGACCAAATCCGCTTGCCACTGGGCATCTATTCCTCCCACGATGACCCGGTTCCGTAGAAAATGGCGACGGACAGCTCGATGTAAGGTATAGGTGTCTTGTTTTCTTAACCAATCTCGGACTTGGGCACGTTGTATCCCCTGGGGTTTGGCCGCTCGATAGAGAGCCGACAATGCACTATAGGCCGCCGGACTGTCGGGACTGTAGTATAAGTTATCCAACACCTTCTCCCAGCGCTTCATGGTGACACAATGATGATGGACCCTGGCTCCATCGTTTATTTATAACGGGTATATCTTGGGCCGGAGTTTCTTTCTGATTTTCTTCGTGGGCTTCCACAGTGTCCATGGTAAATGCCCAGTCCACCTCGTCTGATGACCGCTTGATAAGCACTTCATCCACATCCACCACGGCATGTTCCAATGCAGACCATAGACCAGGGTGAAGGGTAAAATGCACTGTACCCCCATCTAGCCGAGCCAATTGAGCAAAGAAAGGGCCGCGTCGGATGTACACATCGTGACACAAGTGGATGAGATCGCCGTCCAGTTCACCAGACAACACCCGTTTGAATTTGGTCCAGCCCTCTCGGGACAGACGAATGTGAGCCGGGCACGGTTGTTTAGGGTCCGCATCACAGATGTCTCCCACCACCTCCTCCATGATATCGACCTTATCCGCATACACGTGCAGGAAAACCTCGGGGGTCAAGCTGAGATACGCCAGTATTATATGCTCCGCCATGGTCAGTACGTGAATGGTACCAGAGTTGACTGTCTCCCGTATTTATAGGGACAACCCCGTGAGATCAAAGGATCAGGTGGTGATGTCACTGGGCTGACTGAGTCTAGCGGGTAATCAATGGCATCGTCGTCGTCGGGTTCATGGCTAGACAGTTGTTCATTGGGTTCTGCCGCCGCTTCTCTCAGGGCACGAGCCCACTCCAACTCGTCTGATGACCGCTCGTCCGGTGTAACCAGCTGGTCCACAATAGGCACCACTTTCTCCAAGGCTGTCCACAGATCGGGGACTAGGGTGAAGCCTCGCGTAGGGTCTTGGTAGCGGCCCAGGCGTGGGAAGAAGGGTCCACGGTATACGTAGATGGTATTGTCTATGTGGATGAGGTGTCCGTCGAGCTCGCCGCTCAACACCCGTTTAAATTTGGTCGAGGCGTCACGGTGTAGCGTCACCGTATTCGATACGGTCTCAGCGGGCGACCAGCAAACATCTCCACGGTCTTCCACGAGGGTGACTTTATCTTCATAGACGTGTAACCCCACCTGGAGTGTAAGGGGCAGGATGGCTCGTAGGACGGGTGACATGCTTGATCCAATGACGATCGGTGAATGACACACACTCTGTCTGACCCTCGTATTTATAGTGTCAATGCCATAGCGCCAGGGTCAATAGGGCACAGACTAGTGTGAGGCCAACCAGCCGGCGCTGGTTCCGCCGTGAGCGCTCCTGGTCCATAGCCCGAGCATCAAGGATGGCTGTCATAGTCCAGTAGTGGTGGGTGATGGCACACCTCTCCATCGAGTGCACTCTGTCGAGGACCGCTTCTGTGAACTCGTTCAGGATCTGGCGTCGCCCCTCGTTGTCGTCGCCATCTGCAAACATGGACCGGACCACTGCTCGGTAACCCGTGAGTGAATTAACCACGGTGCCATGCTGTAAAATGCGTAGGGCTGGATCTCCGTCATGGCTCTGCAACCGTAGAAATGAAGGTGTATAATCCAGAGAGACGTGTTTTATAGACCAGATGTAGCTCTACGGGTGTAGTCCGTGATACGTACTATTCTGATGGGTTAGTCCAAAAAAGGGAGCAACAACAACAACACAGATTACAGGTCAATCCTTTTCATTATGCGTGAACATCATAGGAATGCATGTACTGACCTGTCTGTGTGGGTTTCCCACAATGGCGTTCACCTTCGTGTCTTTTCGGGTACGCCCGTGTCTTTTCGTTAAAGTCCGTGTATTTTCGGTAAAGTCCGTGTCTTTTCGGATCGGTGACGTCCGTGTCTATCATCCGGGTACTTCGCGTCTGCGCAATGCGGCTCAGTCGTACACCAGTACACCAGTCTCGATCCTCGACTTGGGGTAGAGTGTGCTAAAAATAGATTACCAGCTAGCGTGCTATAAAGGGAAGCGGCCTTGCCATTTCATCAGACACTCTATCAACCACCAAGATGTTCATTTGCACAACTTGCCAGAAGCAGTTTACTCGTCTAGATAATTTACGACGCCACGAGGCCTCCACCCACAACGATGCACGGTATACTTGTATAATCTGCGCACGGTCATTTAATCGGGAGGATGATTTACTGCGCCACGAACGCTCATTCCACGAGGGCGCGACGGAACAATGTAAGGATTGTGGTGAACTCTTCAAACGACGCAGTCAGTTGCTGCGACACCAACGGTTGATTCATGCCCCGTCTCCACGGTTTTGGCGACAACTTCCTACTGAAGAGGAGCCGCGGAAGGTGAGACCCAGTGAAGATAAGCCCGGGGAGACGAACGCCACTGGTGATGCGATGACGGAGAGCCCGGCTATACCAACAGTTGGGAAGAGCCTGGATTTCCAGCCGGACCCCACCGTTACCGTTTCGAGTCATACGTCATACATCGAACATTTTCTGGACGAGCCCATAAATGTTCCTAGCGATCTCTTACCCGAATATGATCCAGAGAGTGACATCTCTCGGCGCCATTGGACCATGACACGGCACTGTTTCCACCGTCATCGCCCTATTCAAGATATCTACAATTTCCCACTGACCAAGCTCACCCGTCTACGCAGCTACGTGGAAACCATCTTCAATGACCAACCTACGGCCTTCACATTAAATGTAGCATTTGGGTACATCTTATGCCATAAGATGACGGGTGAATTGCGCTATTTCTATTCCAGTGCCCTCCACCCAGTGTACGACCAACCGTTTACCATCAATGACCGGAGGTCACTAGAGATGATGCTGGACCAAGTGGAACAATTGGATGTCTTGGGATGGGCCCAACAACAACGACCCAACACCAAGTGGACAGTGAAGAGGGTGACGAATGTTACATTTTTCCTTACCAAGCTGATTCACCACAGCCATCGGTTGAATGCGTCACTCGTGCATTGATGAATACCATAACATGTCGTACGTACTCTCTATGTCTACATGCTGATCATTGACTTGAGCTCAGTAAACACTTGTACCTAATGTGACGGTGCGTTAAAACATGGTGTTTGATATTTCAATTTTGTTTTGCTGTGAACATACTAAACATACCCAGGGCGGCTCCCCCAGCCTGGGTATGATGTAACATTGGGGATAATAAACTGTATGAACATTGCTGAACTTGTCGTTATTCATATTGGACCGTCTGACCTGGAGGTGACCTTTGACCTTTTGACCCGCGCGCGCGGGCACTGCCGGGGATGACGCGCGCGCTGCGGCCGGAGAACCCGCGCGCGCTGCGGGGCGCCGGGGCGGGGGCGGGAAAACACCCCGGAGGGTTGAACGTTGGAACTCTTCTGGGTTTGGAGGTAGTTTTAGTGAAAACCGGAAGTGACGTCACACACTTGCGCAGAGCCACCAAACCACGTCCGAAGGTGAACGCCATTGTGGGGAAAACCCCCCTTCCAACCGGAAGTGACGTCACAACCCCCACGTGACCTGCGCAGCAGAATGGATACGACACCCTAGTGTAACCCCCTCACCTAGGCTTCACATGGATACCTCACTCGATCCCATCGGCCCGTGAGAAACCCCGCTCGAGCCCAAAACGTCTATGTTCATACCCTTGGGCCACCGCGCATGCGCAGAATGGTGACAACGCCCAAGCCGCTAGTCCAGTCAGATGCCCCTTCACGAAGGCTTCACTTTGATACCTCATATGACCCCATTGGACCATGAGTAACTCCCCTAGCTCCAAAATGTCTATTTCCATACCCTTGGGCCACCGCGCATGCGCAGAATGGTGACAACGCCCAAGCCGCTAGTCCAGTCAGATGCCCCTTCACATAAGCTTCACTTTGATACCTCATATGACCCCATTGGACCATGAGTAACTCCCCTAGCTCCAAAACGGCTATTTCCATACCCTTGGGCCACCGCGCATGCGCAGAATGGTGACAACGCCCAAGCCGCTAGTCCAGTCAGATGCCCTTCACATAAGCTTCACTTTGATACCTCATATGATTCCATTGGACCATGAGTAACTCCCCTAGCTCCAAAACGGCTATTTCCATACCCTTGGGCCACCGCGCATGCGCAGAATGCCACTATTTCAACCCCACACCCAGTCCATCAGATGCCCCCTCACATAAGCTTCACTTTGATACCTCATATGACCCCATTGGACCATGAGTAACTCCCCTAGCTCCAAAACGTCTATTTCCATACCCTTGGTCCACACCAAGAGTTGTCTCCCCTGCGTCAATGTGTGCAGATGGCGCTATGGTTTGGATGGACGCCGTGATGTGGAAAGGGCGTCCCCACACCATCCTTGAGCCGCCATTTTGTTTGTTGATTTCTTGCGGAGATACACGGGACAATAAAAGCTCGACCCTAGGGTGATACAGATGCTAGACTGATCCTATTAACATGGTACAACACCTATAGATTATGTTTATTACTAGGACGTCAGCGAAATCCTAATGCTTCATTTTGATACCTCACTCGACACAATCGGACCATTTGTGGCTCCCCATCGCCATGTTGGTCCCACACATGCCGCCATTTTGACCACCACCACACGCCGCCATTTTGACCACCACCACACGCCGCCATTTTGACCACCACCACACGCCGCCATTTTGACCACCACACACAGCCGCCATTTTGACCACCACCACACGCCGCCATTTTGACCACCACCACACGACGCCATTTTGACCACCACCACACGCCGCCATTTTGACCACCACCACACGCCGCCATTTTGACCACCACACACAGCCGCCATTTTGACCACCACCACACGCCGCCATTTTGACCACCACCACACGCCGCCATTTTGACCACCACACACAGCCGCCATTTTGACCACCACACATGCCGCCATATTGACCACCCACAGCCGCCATCTTGGTCTCCAGAGGATGATGAACGACACAGCCAGAGTTGTCTCCCCCTAGTGCGGGTTTTTGCCACCAATGTGTACAGATGGCGCCACTAGTTCCTCCTCAATCCTCCTCATGACGTCACTACATCCGGGTGAAATGGGCTGTTAAAAGCGTTTTACCTACTACTTTGCCACAATATTAATGCCAACTATATCGATGTCGCTAACATTAATTTTACATTGTATATATGCTAATATATGTTTCGATACTTTCTGCTTCTTTGTATTTGAACGCACCTGTTAGGTATAAAAGATCATTTGTATCAATTATTGTATAATCATGATGGAAAGCGTTACAATTGTAACTTTAAATTGATAACAGATCTGCTACTCAATTAATAAAATGATAACATATTTGTTACTCAATTGTTACAATATTGCCAGTCGATGTCAACTAGTACCAGATAGGTCTAACGTACTTTGGTATACAAATATAGAACGAACATGAACAACATAATATTCGGCTATTAATAATAGCCGAATATTATATTGTTCATGTTGTACATAATTTATGTTACAGAAAATTAAGAAATTTCTTTCTCAAACCCATTTCGTATTCCCATAACAGCTTGATGTTATGATAATTTTCATATTTATATTTACTAATGACCATTTTTGCTATCAGAATAATGTGATTAACCTCGTCAACCTGTAGAGTGCTAAGAGCATCAAGTTCTCTTATACCAAATAAAATTATGGTTGGATTGAGCTTAATTCTAATTTGGATACGTGATGCTATAGTATTTTCCACCTCTACCAGAGGTCGTTGACTTGTTTACAATGTACAAAGAAATGTTCAATAAAATCCACTTCATTACATACAGGACATTTGTTAGTCTCGTGTTTTCCCATTTTGTGCAATAAAATACCAGTCGGATATATATATATATTGTGCAATATTTTCCACTGCAATACCCATAGCCTCACTTCCTTACAACATTTGAAAGGAAGTTTAAAGAGTACTTCATCGATATCAATATCATATTTTCTCTTCCAGAACTGACTACCACATGGTACAACAGATTTTGTTTTACATATTGTTATTGCTCTTCGAAACTGTTTGGCACTCCAACCCGTAGCATCCTCATCGTAAAAGTAAATACCTTTTCTTTCAGGCAAAGCAGAGAACATATAATTATTCTTCCAAACGGTAGGTATAGCGACTTTCAAAGCGTTGTATTCGAAAATATATACCTAACCATATACCTAGAGCATGTTTCCAAAAGGACGATTTTATCAATTCAAATCCAACAAAATGTTTACACTTAACCGAACTACTAAATACAGAACAACCTTTTCCAAATTTATTGAAAAAGTACAATGGAATGTTTTTCCAAAGATCGTATCTTGGACTGCAAATCTTAGCAACCCATTGCAAAATAAAAAAAAATTGCATGTCCATCATATCTATCATTTTCAATCCTCCCTGATGGTGATAGTCACCAGTCAGGACACTTCTTTTCACCTTTTCAAAAGCTTTTTCATTGTTAAAGTTCTTCTTCCATATGAATCTATAGAAAAATTTGATTGAGTTCTTTCAATACCTTATCTGGAATTGTAATGGAGTTCATCAGATATACAAATTGAGACAAGAGAAAAGTTTTGACTACCTGTATCTTTCCAATAATAGACAAATCACGTTTGCTCGATTGTTTAATTATCCTTTTTACATTTTCCATACGACTGAGCCAGTTGCCTTCAATCTCAGCTGCTTTCGCTAAAGTACTGAATATAACCCCAAGAATTTTGATGTTTTTGTCCCATTTGATGCCGCCCAGTTTTTCGGTTCTATTCTTTGCATTTCCCACCCACATAGCATGAGTTTTATTAGGATTACTGTTCAAACCTGAGGATTTCCCGAATTTATTAATCACATCGAGTGCTTCTTTTATGTCGTTTTCGTCTGAAAGAAATAAGGTAGTGTCGTCAGCATACTGCATAATTTTTAAAACGTTTTTCTCGTTATTGACGACGAGCGGAAGTTTTAACCCTTTCAAATTTGTATTACCTCTTATCTTAATCGCTAATAATTCTACAGCTAAAATGAATGCCAGAGGAGAAAATGGACAACCCTGTCTTATTCCACTATTAATCTGAATAGGTCGTGATAACCACCCACAATAATTTATTCTACTTTCCGTATCATGTGTTAGTACAGTTACCCATTTCAAGAAGCTTTCCTTAAATCCAAAACATGAAAATACTTTAATGAGAAATTCTTTGAAAATGCTATCAAATGCCTTTTTTTAGTCTATTGCCAAAATAACTCCCGGCGAGTTAGAAGTATCCATATACTCAATAACATCATCTATAGTCCTCAACAGCGTTGAGATATTTCTGCCTTTTAGAAAGCCCACTTGATTATTATGTATTAAGTTATCAATTACTAAGTTGAGTCTTCTAGCTAGAACCTTCGCCAATATTTTATAATCTGTATTTGTTAATGTTATGGGACGCCAGTTGCTCAAGTCATCCCTAGGTTTATGCAAGAGGGTAATAATCCCGCGTTTTTGAGAGGAAGACATTGTCTTTTTTTCGCTAGCTGCATTGAATGATTCAACGATTATAAATTTGATTTTACTCCAGAAAAATTTATAAAATTCAGTGGTTAGCCCATCTGAACCTGGAGATGATCCATTCTTCATTTTAATTAGTGCTTCTCCGGTTTCTTGTACCAAGATTTCGCCGTCACAGCTATTTCTTCCTGCCTCATCCAATTGTGGAATGTTCAAACCTTCCAAGAATTTTGCAAAGTTTTCTTGCTCACTTTGAAATTCTACTTTTTTGGAATACAGATTATTATAAAAATTATACTGAGTTTCAAGTATTTTGTTAGTATCTAAAATAATATCCCCTTTTTTATCTTTAAGTTGTGTCATGGTTTTTTGCGCAGCTCTAGACTTTTTTAAATTCAAAAAATATTTATTGTTTTTTCCCCCTGTTCAATCCATTTAATCCTGGGCCGTACCTGTGCCCCCTTGGCTGCATTGATTTCAAGAAGACTAAGTTGTAACTTTGTGTGCATAACTTTCTCCTGTAGTCTGAGATCTTTTGGATTATTACTTAAGTCTTTTTCGTTTTTATCTAGTTGGTTTCTCAAATCACATAACTTATTCTTGCACTCAATTGCTTTTTGTCTGCAATAGTCAATACACCAGTCCTTAATAGAAACCTTGCAAAGTTCCCACTTCATCTGATTATCTGTAATTTCCTCTTTCTTTGTGTTTTCAATTTTTATCCGGTATTGTTTTGTCAGCGCGCGCAGGGGCCAAAGGTCAGTTCCGCTCACCTGAACGGAAGCGGAAGTGACTTCACAGAGGTCATATGCAAATTATTAAGGTGAACAGGTGTCCAAATGCTTTTGCAGAATACCGGATAATAATGGTGCGCATGGGTCAAAGGTCACTTCCGTTCAGTATGGGTTATCATAGATACTCAAACTTCTTATTATCAATACATCTACAATACTGACCTACTACTTCCGACAGGGGGCGCCACTTGTCTTGTGACAACTTTCGGTTCCGGACACGTGACAGTAAACATGGAAAAACCCGGATGTAAGATGGGGACCCGGATGTAAAACCACAGTACCCGGATGGAACGATGGGAAAAACCCACTGGGAAACCCGGATGTTGACAAGGTCCCGGATGTAAATTCCACTGCCCACACACATACACACACACGCGCGCGCGCAATGCGGCTCAGTCGTACACCAGTACATCTCGGTCCTCGACTTGGGGTAGTTGAACTGAGTGTGCTAAAAATAGATCACCAGCCAGCGTGCTATAAAAAGGAAGCGGCCTGGCCGTTTCATCAGACACTCTGTCAACCACCAAGATGTTCACTTGTACTACGTGCTCGAAATCATTCACTCGTCTGCACGTCTTGCGCGGCCATGAGGCTACCAAGCACGAAGGAACCGCCCGGTATAGCTGTACGATATGTACACTGTCGTTTCAGCGCCCGGATCATTTACAGCGCCACGAACGTTCAATTCATGGGCCACTCAAGCGTCCATGCGAAGAATGTGGTCGGCTTTTCAAACTGACCAGTCAGTTGCTGCGACACCAACGCGCACGACACCCTGTTCCGCAGCCACGTTTGCAGGTAGTGGAGCCCGTAGGCACCAGTATCGAGACAGCGGGAACTCCCACCCATCGCACGAGGGCCGATGATGATGATGTCGCCCTAATTCAATAGTCAAATTCCGACTACAAGACCTTGGACCAGATTTTGGACGACGTGGAGGGCAAAGTACACTTCGTGGACGAACCCATAAATGATCCTAGCGATCTGTTACACGAAGATCATCCAGTGAGGGACATCTATCGGCGCCACTGGCCCATGATCCGGCACTGTTTCTACCGTCATCGACCTATTCAAGATATCTACAATTTCCGACTGACCGACCTCGCCCGTCTCCGCAGCTACGTGGAAGCCATCTTCAACGATCAAACTACGGCCTTCAAGTTGAATCTGGCGTTTGGTTATGTGTTGCAGCATAAGGACACAGACCAAGCCCGATACTTTTACCCGAGCAGTAACATCCGGGTATTTGACCAACCGTTTACCATCATTAACCGGGCGTCGATAGAGACGATGCTGGAGAAACTGGACACCGTGGATCCCTTGGAATGGGCTCAAAAACAACGCCCCAACACACAATGGGTTGTAGAGAGGATGACCAATGTCACGTTTTTCGTTACCAAGCTGACCGACCACCTCCATCAGCTGAATGCGTCACCCATGCACTGATGAATAACATAACATGTCGTACATACTCTATATGTCTACATGCTGATCGTTGACGGCGTCAACGCCAGGTGGTGGTGGTGGTGTGAGGATAATAAAACGTGTATTACGCAATGTGCCTGTTGTTGTTGTCTCTTGGTTGTGTTTATATTGAATGGATCTGAGCATATTGAGGCGATGAGAGGAAGTTTTCGGAGAGAACGTAATTCTATATTGTGTACGGATGGATACAAACACAAACACACACACACACACACACACACACACACACACACACACACACAATGCGGCTCATGAAAAACACGGATGTAACCTGAGGACCCGGATGTAAAACCACAGTACCCGGATGAAAGACGGAGGAACGACAGGAAAACCCCACTTGGAAACCCGGATGTTGACAAGATCCCGGATGTAAAATCCACTGCCCACACACACACACAACCACCTGCGCGCGCAATACGGCTCAGTCCTACACCAGTACATCTTGGTCCTCGACTTGAGGGTAGTTGAACTGAGTGTGCTAAAAATAGATCACCAGCTAGCGTGCTATAAAAGGAAAGCGGCCTGGCCGTTTCATCAGACACTCTGTCAACCACCAAGATGTTCACTTGCACAACTTGCCAGAAGCAGTTTACTCGTCTAGACAATTTACGTCGCCACGAGACCGCCGCCCACAACGGCGGACGGTATACTTGTATAACCTGCACACGGTCATTTAATCGGGAAGATGCTTTACTGCGCCATGAACGTTCAATTCATGGGCCACCCAAGCATCCATGCGAGGATTGTGGTCGGCTTTTCAAACTGACCAGTCAGTTGCTGCGACACCAACGTTTGATTCATGCCCCGGTACCATGGCATGAGCGACAACTTTCCACTGAAGAGGAGCCGCGGAAGCTCAGACCCAGCGAAGGTAAGCCGGGGAGACGAACCCCACTGGTGATGCGATGACGGAAAGCTCGCCAATACCCACAGTTCAGAAGAGCCTGGATATCCAGCCGGACCCCAGCGTCACATTTTCGAGTCATACGCCTGACAACATCGAACATTTTCTGGACGAGCCCATAAATGTTCCTAGCAATCTCTTACAGGGCAACCATCCAGTGAGTGACATCTGTCGGCGCCATTGGTCCATGATACGACAATGTTTCAACCGTCATCGCCCTATTCAATATATCTACAATTTCCGACTGACCGACCTGGCCCGTCTACGTAGAAACGTGGAAGCCATCTTCAACGATCAAACTACGGCCTTCAAATTGAATGTCGCTTTCGGGTACATCTTACGCCACAAAGAAACGGACCAGTTACGGTATTATTATCCCAGCAATAATATCTATGTGTTTGACCAGCCGTTCACTATTACCAATCGTGCGCCACTGGAGGCGATGCTGGAGAAACTGGACACCGTGGATCCCTTGGAATGGGCCCAACAACAACGCCCCAACACCAAGTGGACAGTGGAGAGGGTCACCAATGTTACGTTCTTCGCGGTTAAACTGATCAACCCCCTCGGCTGAATGCGTCACCCGTGCACTGATGAATACCATAACATGCCGTACATACTCTATATGTCTACACGCTGATCGTTGACTTGAACTCAGTAAACACTTGTACTTAATGTGACGGTGCGTTAAATAATAAAACATGGTGTTTGATATGTCAATTTGTTTTGCTGTAAACATACTAAACATGCCCAGGGTGACTCCCCCAGCCTGGGTATGATGTAACATTGGGGATAATAAACTGTATGAACATTGCTGAACTTGTTGTTATTCACGACAACCGCTATCCGATTGTATAATACAGAACATATAATGTATAATACAGGACATATGTGGTACAATACAGGACACATATGGTATAATACAGCACAGATACTGTATAATACAGCACATATTTGGTATAATACAGAACATGTGTTGTATAATACAGGACAAATATGGTACAATACAGGACAGATCTGCTATAATACAGGACAGATATTGTATAACACGGGACAGATATTGCATAATACAGCACGGATATGGTATAATTCAGGACAGATATGGAATAATACAGCACAGATATGGTATAATAGAGGGCAAATATTGTATAATACAGCACAGATTTGGTATAATAGAGGACATATATGGTAAAATACAGGACAGATATGGTATAATACAGCACAGATTTGGTATAATACAGCACAGATACTGTATAATGCAGCACAGATTCGGTATAATACATACCATATATGGTATAATAGAGGACAAATATGGTACAATACAGGACAGATTTGGTATAATACAGGGCAGATATTGTATAACACAGGACAGATATGGTATAATACAGCACAGATATTGTATAATTCAGGACAGACATGGTATAATACAGCACAGATTTGGCATAATGCAGGACAGACATGGTATAATACAGCAAAGATGTGGTATAATGCATGACGGATATGGTATCATAGAGGACAAATATTGTATAATACAGGACAGATATGGTATAATACAGGACATATATAGTACAATACAGGACAGATACTGTATAATACAGCACAGATTTGGTATAATACAGAACATATATTGTATAATAGAGCACAAATATGGTACAATACAGGACAGATTTGGTATAATACAGGACAGATATTGTATAACACAGAACAGATATGGTATAATACAGCACAGATATGGTATAATTCAGGACAGATATGGTATAATACAGCACAGATATGGTATAATACAGCACAGATATGGTATAATAGAGGGCAAATATTGTATAATACACCAGCGAAACTGGTCTACAGAGAGCACCAGTCAACCCCGTATCGAGCCCAGTCACCACCACCACACCCCGTGTACAAGCCACGTCGAGCTCCACACCAAGCTCTACACCTACACCAAGAACACCCACTACGTCTCAAGACCCACCGGATTTCATCCCTCACAGTGAACAGACAACGACCACCGACGTTGTACCCACCCCCATCATCATCCCTGACAGTGTACGGACAACGACGACCGACGTTGTACCCACCACCACTCCAGTTCACTCGTACCAAATTTACAAGAGCGGGTTACCACGACAACGGATACACCTCGAACCATGGACCCCCGTTGGCAGCATTCCTTCACGTGTCTCATCGCAGGACCCACGGGTTCCGGCAAAACGCACTTCGTCAGGAAGCTCCTTCAACACGCCGACAGCATCATCACCCCACCCATTGGCCGAGTCGTGTGGTGTTACGGAGAATGGCAGGCAGCGTATGCAGCAATGCCCCACATCACGTTCGTGGAAGGCCTACCCAACCTGGCCGATTTGGAACCCGACACCTTGGTGGTTCTGGATGATCTCATGGCGGAGACGGATGCGCGGGTCACCCAACTCTTTACCAAAGGCAGCCACCATCGACGGCTCAGCATCATCTACATTGTGCAGAATCTGTTCAGTAAAAACAAAGAACATCGGAACATCAGCTTAAATGCCCACTACCTGGTGGTCTTCAAAAACCCGAGAGATACCACTCAACTGCTGCACCTGGCGAGACAGATATATCCCGGCCGCACACCGTTTGCGTTGGAAGCCTTTAAAGATGCGACAACCCCTCAGCACGGGTATATGCTCTTCGACCTCAAGCAATCCACCCCCGACCACCTTCGACTACGGACCGGCATCTTTCCCGGAGAGACCCACCACGTGTACTTGCAAAAATAATGTAAACACACCCACAGTGGCGGGGACCCACATGACGGATTTAGTGAATGATCTGATGCGTCAACGCAGGTCGCACACCGATCCTCGAGGATGGGAGGTCTTCGCTCAAGGCTTGAAAAACATGCATGTACCACAGGAATTGGTGGTGAACCCCCAGCGCTGGGCCTTTATGCAGTGAACCCAGCAATCGCCGAGTGGCCCACTACCTTCTTGGGAAGCCGACTGGGAACCGGAGTCACCCCCCAAAACTCCACCACCACCACAACGGGCACCTTCTTTTCAAACCTTTAAAAAACCACCCTCGATCAGGACACCCCACATCTCCAGAGCCGTGACACGTAGCAAGTCAACGCGACGAACACGACGCCGGACACAACCGCCCAAGGCCTGGAACACCTATTAAAACCAACAGCAGCAGCAGGACAGCTCAGTCGCCATGTTTTACCTCACCCTACCCAGTAACAGTTCGCTGCATGTGTGTCCTGACAACACCGTGGCCAAGTATGTGACTCAATTATCACAACCGTTACATTTACCTGGCCGGTGGGAATGTGGACTGGTGGATATTCAGTACCCTTACTCATGGTACAACGTGCGAGCCAATGAAGTGTGGTACGAGGTGACCTACGAAGGCAAAAACACCCAACTCACCCTGCCCGAAGGGCAATACGATACCCCCAAGGAGTTCATGGGTGGGCTGACAAGACTGTTGCATTATAAGGCTCTACGGAAGGTCACGAATACTTCAAAACCCATCAAATCCTTTCCCTTCAAGAATCACGTGGACTTCGATTACAACGCACACAACGACAAGGCACAGCTTATCGTCACCGGCAAGGCGAGTGTCGTACTGAGTCCTATCCTACAGCAAATGCTGGGTTTCGATCTAAAGACGTTCGCTGGTCCCACCGAACACCATGGCGAGATCCCGATGGATATGAAGTCGAGTATGTACGGACTCTACGTCTACTCGGACGTGGTGGACAACCACATCGTGGGCGATATCAACACACCTCTGTTACGGTTAGTCCCCATTAAAAAGACGTATGGAGATCAAGTCACCCACGGTTTCACCCACATGCTCTACTTGGCCGTACGACAAACCGACATCAACACGATCACGGTGGATATAAGAGATGACACGGGACGACCGGTGGCATTCGAACGCGGGAAAGTGGTGTTGACAATTCATTTTCGACAAGCACGTCCTCCCCACTTTGCATAATGAAAGTACCTTACGAGTGCGATGCACGCAGCTATATGGACTATTATGCCCAACAGGCCGGGGGTGGCTTTCCGGTCTTTAGCGATGCACGCATGCAACGAGGACATGGATCGTCAAAACGTTCCTGCCCTTGGTGACGCGTGGGGTGAAAGCAATGGGTAAACAAGCGGTACGCAGTGGACTGGAAGTGGCCGGTGATGTCTTGGGAGGTACGGCACCCAAAGAAGCCTTGAAACGGCGGGCTAAAGAAGCGGAGGCGTCTTGGTGGCCAAAGCACAACGCACCGTAGGGAATAAAAGAGCTGCCCCACCGAGACCACGCACCAGTCGACGACCGACCCAGCGACGACGCACATCGAAGAAGACAAAGGATATCTTTTCTTAAAACCTGTCCTTAATCCACGCCGAGTCCTGCCCTCCACCAACAGTGAATTTGATTTGTGGACCGTGCCGCCCACACAGACCAGTGTCGAACAAGGATTATGGGTGGAGCATCTCCCGCTCTCCAGCATCAACGAAACCGGGCCCATCGAGGTCACCATCAGTAATGCGGATACGGCCTATGTGGATTTAGCCCATACCTACTTGTATGTGAAAGCCAAGGTGGTCAATGGAGCTGGCACCAGAATCGTTGACCAAGCAACGGTGGGCCCGACGAATCTCTGGCTGCACTCGATGTTTCAACAGGTGGATATTTTTCTCAGCGACAAACTCATCAGTGACTCCACCAACACGTACCCGTATCGAGCCTACATCGAGATACTGTTGTCGTATGGCCGAGAGGCTAAAAAGTCTCAGCTGACAGCCGGTTTATTCTATCAGGACACACCCGAGCACATGGACACGGTGGACAATGTGGGATATAACAAACGGAAGGCTTTCGCTGCGAACACTGCCTCGGTGGATATGATGGGTCGACTGCACACAGACATGTTCATGCAAGACCG
>JAVTVY010051955.1:0-26108 GCA_036873755.1 Hanleya hanleyi
TCAGAGAAACCCACAACGAACGAAACCCCCACGAACCCCCCCCCCCCCCCATCACATATTATTTTTTATGCTACTTCAGCAATAAAACGAATAAAACATGGTAAATGATAATAGCTCAAGACTGTTATTTCATATTCATATATCAATTTGTCGGGTAATTGGACACCCTTTTATATTTATGCGTGTTTTATCTGTTGTCTGATGTTTGTAGTTGTGTATGTTTTATATGTATGTTTGATTGCGCTTTAGCCCTGCTGGGCACAACTTTTACCCAAATAAACTATTCTATATCATGAATTCCAGCGTGGCGGATTTACTAGTTATGCCTACCGGTGTGATGGATTTAAGAATGTCTGGTGATTGGTGTCTCTTTTCTTATACTTTTCTATAAGCCATATCGGAGTTTCAAGTGCGCATGTCACATCCGGGTCTTAGGAAAGAAAAACAAAGCCACGTGGTCAAACTTTTGTATATGACAACATAGCTGTCTGGCATTGTTTTCTGCCGTTTCTGAAATTTTTTCGGCAAAGTGGGTTTTTTGGTGACAGAGAAAATAAATACAGGTATTCGCGAAATAAGGAAGCCCAAAACAACACAGCAGCACATAAAATTTACTCGCAAAAAATGCCTAACGATCGCAAACATTCGAAGAGGTTCAACATGCTCTGTGATTTGCCTGTCAGAACTCCGTTTCGTTTGCGTAGTGAAGTCAGGTGTGGAAAAAAAGAGCTTTAAAAAAGAGAACAATAACTCTGGTCACCTGCTAGGCTAAAAGTTAATCAGAGGGTCCGCTTGAGTATGTGAGTGAATTCAATCAAGTATGTTGACTATGCGTTTTGTGGGTCCCACCCGTTGTGAACTTCGGCGCGGGAACACGCACAACGACCAGGAAATGTGGCACAAGTTTACAGCCTTGCCAGTCAGATTAACTGTTTTTTTTGTCCTTATGTGCGACTAAACAGGGATAACAAGTTTATATTTTATTTTTGATGAGTACATCAAACCCATTTGAGGCTAAAAATCGCACAGTTGGAGGGCCTTTACAACTCCTAAAATCTTCCACTGTCAGCCCACGCTTCCATGCTTCTGCAGGCTTGGGGAACCACCTCATCGCTTTGTTTATCTTTCTTCAATCCCAGAATGCACCGCGGCCAGCGGAACTCCGATATATCTTATTGCAACTAAGGGCGGACACTTGTCCCCAATGTGGAGATCTTAGCCAATCTTAGCCATCGGACATTCTTAGCATCCACACTGGTCCATTCATGTTTTCAGTTCTTCTGAATCTCTGTTATTACTCGTCCATGGTAACATCTATTTTGGAATTTCAGTTTCCTAGCCCTATTACTAAGAAATGTAGGATGAGAAAAAAAAGGGAAAATACTGTTGTTTTTAACCTGATCACGTGATATTCGAATACCGCGTGGCGGAATTACGGTGAAGTAACCGCCTTATGAAGACGTGTTGGTTACACATACATAGTCCATACTCTGAAGAAAACAGTTGTGTACAGAATTGCACATCTGCAAAAATTGTGTATCAGAAGTACTTTTTCTACACAAATTGTGTATCAGAGCTACACAGTGGTTGTAGATGTTCAATTATACCTGTGGTATACAGTTTGTGGTTGTTTTTAGAGAGTAAAAGCTCGAATGTTTCTCATTTCAGATGATGATTTTTTCGAATCCTGAGAGTCTGCACTACATTATTTCTCATTTCTGTCAAGTAAAGTTTCAAATTGACGAATGTGGTTAAGCAAAACTGCGTGACGGAATTACATTTTCGTCCATGTTTTAAGGAAGTGTGATTTTTCCTATTTTATAAATTTCAACTTAAAAAAACCCCAATCTGTGGACAGACCCAAACACATGGATTCTGTTGTCATGTGTCCGGCAATGCGCGTATAATCGATTGAATGTAAAGAGCGAAAATGATTGGTCAACAACATGGGCGAAATTGCTCGGGAATGACATAACCGAGATTTTGAATTATATGACGGAATTACATTTTGGTTACAGATTTAGTGGAATCCATGATATTATGATCTTTAATTACTTCTGTATCCTGTTCATCTTACATGATCTATAATTTAAGCAAAAAAAAAGAAGGTAAATAAAATTTAAAATAACATGCACTTCTCAATGTACAGTTTCGTTTTATCCACTATCATTAAGATAACTTGTAGCACATTTTAAACCAGATCAAAGTTCGTAGAGTGAGATTCACATGTACGATTTGCGCCAAGTGAATGATACACAGTTAAGTTGCGATTATGATTCATGCATTCATTGTTTATTAATAATTGTTTGGGTGTAAATCAATCAATGTTGCTTAAGTATAATAATAAAATAAAGCTGACGTACACAAAGAAAATGACAAAAACTATTTCATGATATTTCTAAAAACCTGACTTCCAGGAGATGGCTCCATTCCCATCTTCTACCGACAATCACACCCCAACCTGGGCCAGGGACCCACCAGGGCGAGCCATATCGTGGAAGACAGTCCAGCCCCCTGCCCAACGACAGGCACACCCGAGCAGGGGCGACAAAGGAGTATAGACACGCAACGAAACGTTATATACATGAATATCCAATATCATGCTAATTGTCGAAATGATACACGGTAATTATATTGCAAATATTTGAAAGCATCAGTGACTTGTTGAATAGGAATCTTACTCTTTAGTCATGAGTGGATTTAAATAGAATGATGATGATGATCTTCACTGAGGTCCCCGCGTCTATCAATTAACATACAGTCAGTAGTTTACTGGAATGTTTTGGGGATTCAAAAAAAATCGTGAACCTTGTAAAAATATGCTAAGGGACTGTTCATTTTTACCAGGGGGGTGGATCGGGGGAATCAGGGGGAGGGGGAGGCACTAAAATTTTCAAACTCGGGGTGGGGGGGGACCAAATTTTTGGAGGTTTGGTTCCGGTGGGGGGGGGGGGGGGCAAAATTATCACAGATAGAACACCCGAATTCAACCCCGGCGTATTTCTATAACACCAACATTTGAGAACATGAACCCATCCCCATGTAGCCTACCTCCTTTTGGCCCTGGTCGGGAGATATTTATTTTGAGATTATTTTGTTCCAGCATATTCTCAGCTGAGATAAGAATGACAAAATCTAATAATTGCCAACTGAACTAATCCTCCATAAACATGACTAATCCCCCATAAACAAACATCAAGTATACACATTCGAAGACTGAATGAAGATTACATAATAACCTAGTCCTTTACTTTGGTTCAACCCAGATGGGAAGATGTATCATTGACAGCAGCAGAAATACCGGGGCAATTAAATGCTAGTTTAAGCATGATTTAATACAGATACATCCAGATTGTGTTGATCATGTTTAACCGAATACAGTAAAACCTAAACAGTTAATTTCCATATTATTCGGGGAAAAGTACCAGCCGGCAACAAAACAAAATTCATTTAATTAATTTAGAAAAAATCTTTTCAAAATAAGTAAAACATTGACACTGTACAATACCTTATCATGGGGCGACTGGGGAAATGGCCACTGCATTCTGATAGTATATTTCGAAATTTAGCATTAGACTTTCTTAGTTTAAACATATTTGATTACCTCAATAATAGCAATAGGATTGGGGACAAGTTCTAATCAACTTACGTGCTCTCTCAGAAATTACATACAAAGATAAATAATCAGGCGGCAAAACAGACATTAACTTCGGCATACAGACTTTCTTCCACATTTATGTGTAAAATGTGAACTTTTTTGTAATGAAATAAAAAAAAGTTTTGTTGAAAATATACATTTTGATAAGTAAAAAAAACAAAACACAAAACAAGAAAACTATGCTCATACTAGTAAAATCAAATACAGGGAAAGTAAACAGTCCATGACGGGAAATGTCCGAAGGGAAAATGTTAGCCAGGGGAAGTGTGTGCGCGGCGATTCTCCTCTCGGACCTGGTATACCAGGACAAAATGGCAGTCGACCAACAGTTACATGTCTTTTCTAATCTCTCTCGATGTCTTTGGGGTGATAGTTTTAAATATGTCTTTGCAATAGTCATCATGTGCCCGAAGTGAACTTGAGATATCGGGGAAGGCAGATCGGTACTTATACGCTGTGTATTAATGGTGGGATGGTGATCGGATTGAAGATAAGTGCGGCTGATGATTCAAGACAATTTCCATACAATTTAAGCTACGACCCTGGCATTATGGGAGACAAGGCTGTTCGAAGGTTGGATTCAAGATTGCATGCCGCCCTCGACGCGCCGAAAGCAAGGCATATTGTGTTTCATTTTCAATAGATTTTTCGACTTTAAAGCTGTCAATTTTCATATCAATAGTGCTGAATATCACTACAGGGGTTTATCCATCTGTCCACTCAAATTTGAACATGAAAAAAAATTCACATTCGCTCTCACCATGTCACTTAGTATGTAAAAATATGTCGAAAACAGAAATGAAATCATCCAGTTTGACGCCTATTTACATGATACGAGACGATCGGGAGTAAAATAAAATAAATATTAACTGCTCCACCCTGGCCTATATACAATAAAATGTCACACATATGATGAACAAACATTTAGAGATGCATGTGTTTCACAGTATTTATATTGATATATGTTCATGAAACCGACAAGATTCGAATGACCATCCTAGAAAATTATATGCAAATAGATTTGCATATGCTACTAAACGTGTGATCATCCGCATGTGCGAGCACCTTTCATTGGTTTCAAATCCTGCAATTTGCACACGTTTCTATAGTCTAGGAAATATTATCAAATATCCATTTATCATAATCGTGTGTAACATATGCAAATAGTCATATATAACATCTATGTAGTGCACGTTGCAAATATAATGAAATACGAAAATGTCATTACATGAAACCTAGCAATTTCATGCATGTTATGTTCAATTTTACCAACTCGTCATCCAAAAAGGAAATGTTTCAGAAATATACAGATTTAATAATCCAAGTGAAATGTAGATAAAAACCATTGATTTCACCGTACATTACACGTATAAGGAAGACTCGTATGTACAAGCATATATCACAAGGTGGCTACATACATCATGTCCATATGCCAATGACCTGGCCACTGTATGGCGAAGCTATGGCAAATATTTGTATTTGCTTATATACGAACGGACTGGAATTTATTTTAAATCTGACTATATAAAATCCTTCATCACACGGGTTAAATATAACTAAACTAGAACATACTCAATATGCTCAGTATGGTATCCAAATGTTAAGTGAATGCAATCATCTAATTTTTTTCAACCTACTAGTCAAATGTCTGTGAATGCGACCGTTCACCAGGGTATCAAATGTAAGTAAAACTATATATTCAATACGGCGGTTCATCCCCTATTTGCAACCAATCAAATCAATGTACACCCGAAACATTCCACATGGTTATGTCATATAGGTGAAATTAGGGACTCTCCAAGCTGCACTGCACAGTTAAATTATTATAAATATCTAATTACACCATATCGGAAATGTATTATAAATGAATGCAAATTTCGGACTCTCACATACCTGCACCATACATTTAACATACATGTTAAATGTACAATTTTCTGTAGTGTCATATAATACACTTTAACACCTATGCCAGACAACGTGTTGGCAGAATTCATCCCAAATACTTATGAGCCGTGTGACCAATCACGACGCTCAATGCAAGATTCAGGCATGACGCGCTTCAGCAACGTTTCTATTGTTGATATCTTCACTAAAATACTGATTAAAATTAATAAACACCACCACTATCAAACGACCGCAAAAGCGCTTGATTACAACACATATAAGGGAAGTGAGAAGAGGTGCCGACATACTGACTGCGTCACATGACTTCACAGAATAGACTTCTGGTAAACCTATTCTAAAGCACATACCAAGAATCTAACGATTCGTGATATGTGTTGTATCTCCAGTACGCTTTTATTGAACCTGTTCATGTGGCAACTTAGATGATATGACCACACGGCCCCTAGCACCGGCATAAACGGTATTAGATACAAATCTAGAGAGCTATGATGGAAATGCTCTGACAACTCGTATACTGGTAATTGGTGAGCTGTTTCTCTGTGACAACTCGCACATTGGCGATTGGTGAGCTGTATCGTCGTCAGATGTAAATGACGGCAATTAACACAAAAGACCAGTCTGTAAGGCCCGATGTCGACCCAGCATCAACTTCCCACAAATGCCAACATATATCAAAGACCAAATGGTCTGTACAGGGGGCGGGCCTCGGGGACGAAACGTCCACCAGCAGAATCTCGCCATATACAGGAAAAAATTACAACACATATAGGGAAGTGGGAAGAGGTGCCGACATACTGACTGCGTCACATGACTTCACAGAATAGTCTTCTGGTTAACCTATTCTAAAGCACATACCAAGAATCTAACGATTCGTGATATGTGTTGTATCTCAGGTACGCTTTTATTGTACCTGTTCATGTGGCAACTTGGATGATATGACCACACGGCCCCTAGCACCGGCATAAGCGGTATTAGATACAAATCTAGAGAGCTATGATGGAAATGCTCTGACAACTCGTATACTGGTAATTGGTGAGCTGTTTCGTTGTGACAACTCGTACATTGGAGATTGGTGAGCTGTATCGTCGTCAGATGTAAATGACGGCAATAGGCTTGGTGATTAAGTTTCATAGGCATAGTTTGCATAGGCTTGGTGATTAAGTTTCAGGCAAAGCCGTTTCGTGAAAAAGTCGATGTGTGATTCGAGATTCTAGATTTTCATCTTCTCTGAACCCGGACAGAAATCTTTAAATTTGGTCGCGAACGTGAGCGAGCCCCAGGTGGTGTGAAAGATGTCCTATTTTTGCCATTACTGTAACGTATTACCACTCAAGCATGTCAAAGTGAGTATATTGATGGAATTTCACCTGGAAATGTTTGCTGGGGAGCTTGAAAGCCAGCTAACAATATGTCAGACGATCAAAGAGTTGGATCAAGATTAATGGGAATAATTGGACTTTAGGTATTCCGCTCTTTCTTGGAAATGTTTATCGATTGTCATAAAACACAAACACCGTCCGCACGGGTACTGTTGTATCACGTTCCACATCTTAAGATGAACGTTATGCACTTTGTTATTTCAGAAGTCACATTTTGATCATCTCCATGATCTTAACTGATGCAATATTTCAATGTTCGTGGTTATCTTTAAATACAGGTGTGGTGTTCCAAAAATATAACAGCTTAAGAAGTTTGAATCCTCAGCATTCTAACTGAGTGATCGGTTCGAGAAAACCTTAAGAAATCGAACGAACTTTCAAAAATTGAACGATAGTGAAATTAACAGCAATTGAGGATAGCAAGCGGCAGATCCGACGTTCAATATTCAGCCGTCGTCCACGGAAGAATAATCGAAATACCAATAACGTATGAAAGTTAGCACCAACTCAAATGTGTATGAAGAAAAACTCACAAGATAAGCGGTCAACAACTATAGGCATTTTACTCAACTAGGATGTCTTTTCCCTAAGTTGAGAAATAAGTACAAGCGTTAGATGCAACTTTCATTAATCAACCGTCCTGAAGAATGAATTTCCGCCATCTTATGCATACGACACTTCCAGTTAACATCGCTCTCTCTCATTCAGTGCATATGGCGGGGGTGCTTTGGTCATTTCATCAACCGCGTCACTGCATTATACTCGTATTCTTGCGCGGTGGACCTAGTTTGACTGTTTGCCGCACTGATTGGTGGTAAAAAGGAAATTTCTCCTGAGGAAATTTTATATGATAAATCAGTTAAATCTAGACGATATGTTCCCACACTCGTTTATTAAAAGGCTAAACTCCATGCATTGCCCATTCTTACAAACTCGTGTGAAAAAATCGTCCAAGAACACGTTTGAGAACCTATTATTCTCCAGAATAAATAAACATTTGGAGATGAATGCAGATAAAAAAAAGCTTGATCAGGGATACGAATTCGACGATATAATGATATGAACATTATTCTACCTTGTCAGCATTGAACCCTTCTGACTACCTACTCTATAGAAAGACATTGGCTTGTGTTTAGTGGCTTGTGTTTATTTATGTTCTATGCCCGTTTGGAGTAAGGTTCTAATAGTGTGAATGTATCGCGAAATGCTTATGAACGCCGGCTGGCTATTAAATGTCGGATCCGACGTTCGAAAATTCTGGTCACCTAACATAGTGGTTGAGCTATTCGGAATTTCTTCTCATCTGGACCCAGACCAAATATTTATAAACTTAATTTTGTAGATGATAAACGAGCCCCAGGTGTGGAAGATATTACATTTTTTCAATGTAGTTCCACAGACTCGAGATCAGATTATTCAGTGATGGAATTCCGAATGGATTCATAAAGGGAAGCAAGTAAACATCATTCCAGACGATCAAATACCTCGCGCAAGTTCTGTGAGAATGTCTGTCCCGAAGTGCTTGTTTCTTCGAAATAGTTATTGATCGCCTGGGAAAAGTAAAGGCATCCACACGAGAGCCTTGTGGTTGTATGACGTTCCAAGACTTGAGACGAAAATCATCAAATTTGTTAATTTGACAATCTCCGTGCGGTTACAACAAACTAACGACTGATAAAAAAAAAATCACCGTCTTATTAACTCGAGAACGTATATAACGGACGTGGAAATGACATCAAATTTGGAAATGACCTTAACGAAGCATCTAAGATAATATTGAGGTGATATTCCTTGACACATTAAATGTCCAAACCCGGTGAAAAGTACAATGTCTGCATCTTAAGACTTAAAGTTTGATAGTAGATGTGATCACCTCATGAAATGCCCAGACACGAAGGGAGAGAGAGAGAGCGATAACAAAAAATAAGGTTTTATATCGCGTTTAGCAACAGATCAGACAAGAATTATGCAATAAAACAATGACTTAATCATTCAGTTAGCGATTAACTATCCGAAGATTCGGGTTTGGCGCAAGGGAACACTGGTTGGAATAAACCTAGGACATATTTGGCATAAAATAATAACAGTAGTTCGTATAATATCATTGAAGAAATGACGCAGTCCTTCAGGCTTAAGGTTCCAGCATTCGCCAGAGCCTGTGCAAAACTTGACTATTTTATAACCAACATCACATAACACGACTGCGGAAATTGATGAAACGGCTACAACACCAAGCTCCTCCATTCAAACTTTTCTGAAATTTGGGGACAAATATCGCATGCTGATAGCAAAATACGAGCGCAGCGTGCAAGACCTATGGCATTACGTTTCGTATCTTGGTTCTAAACCCGTTTAATCCGGAGCTATGGACCGTATGGACTGGTGTACATCAAACTCCTCAAGGTCTTCATATGAACTGTTACAATCAGGGCGTGACTGAGATACATCATTCTCTAGATAACGACTTTACAAAGAAAGAGATATGGATTAAGAATACTGATCAGCGATACGGATTTGATATATTAGGAACAAATGAGGTCTTCCCAGCTTGAAAACTGTTGAACGCTTCACTCTTGAAGGAAACTAGCCTCTGTTTATGCATACTAGGATTGTTTTTCTTTGATTTTGGTGTTAATGCTGTTATATGAATTAGGTATTTGATTTTTGGACGTGGAATTTTTCTTAATGGACAGCGGCTGAATATTGAGTCATGGAATAGACGCTTGTATTGTACATACATGTATGTTCATGTTTGTGAAGTGGAAGTTCATATCACGAAAAAGTATACATCTTAAAAAAACAAACCACTTCATGAGGGTCTTTATTTTTTTTAGAGGTTTTGTACACATATTTGTGATATGTACTGTCGAGTAGAGTTAGCTTTACAGTCATTTTCCAATCCATGCACTCCAGTAAAGTCTTGCCACAGGCACTTGTGATCCTGTAAGTGCTTGTTTGCCAACCTTTTAAGTTTCCACTTCCTTAGTGGTTACATCGTCACCCTGATAATACAATCTGATTCCAATTGAACGCAAATGCATTATTGGAGAAAAAGTCAATATATGGCACTCCTAGCTATCGCTTTTCTTTTTAAAAAATGAGGTCAATAAGGATTTCGTCTGGTATGAGATAGACACAGTCTGAGATAGATTATGGACGCGGATATTCTCTAATGGACGATGGCTGAATTATGAATGACGGACCAGACACTTGTAATAGAGAGAAAATCTGAAAATATGGACCAATTAATTATCACGATACATTACCTAGGATGGCAACATGTGCCCCAACTCGGGTTACAATTACTGGATTGATCAGATTATACCACATCCTAACAGATACAGTAGTAGGCGTTTTATTGACCATCATCATACATGTAATCACATTCACTAATCACAAGAATATTGCTTTCAATTATGTTAGAAAAAAATACTATGGAAATTAGATTATAATTAATTCAATGTGCAAGATCTGGGAAGTTCTCGCGCGTTGAGATACCAAAGCATACTGCAAGTGGGCATTTTGACCCTCATTCGTCAAATTACACGAGAATATATCGACATGTAGCCGTTTTGATCAATGGTTTATCAGGACTGAAATCCAAGGCCACTCGTGGGCCGCATTGGCTTCTACATACATTTGAACCATTTGCTAATATATTCAGTTTCACTGGTAAAGTAATGGAAGAACAATACTTATTGTGCCAAACTATACATTGAAATGTGTGGCTGTGATTCAACAATGTCAAAACATTCCAGGATCATTATTTGTTTTGTTTCAATGCAATCATTGGCTTCACTGCAAGTGCCAGCCTATGGAGTCACCAGTTTTCTTAAAAATTAAAAAGTTGTTTGTTTGGGGTAACACAAGCTTGCTACAAACCATGAGACGGTAGGTCGATTTTTATTTTATGTTTTAAACTTTTTTTTTGAACTTTTTCTTGATCACATACGGTACCTGTTGCCAATATTGCTTCATGGGAATAGAGGCAGATGTGATACACAATGAAAATATTACCATTTCTGCTTTACACACATGTAGTTTCCGGATTTACAGTTTCAATATAAGACAGTTTCAGAAAGACCCTATATTTCTGCATAGATTTTAAGATTGTAAGAGGTGCTTCTTATCGAGCGACTACTTTGGAAGATCTTTTTAGTCGGGCGAGGGAGGATTGCATCTTGGGTTATTTGAGAGAAATCGGGCTGTTACATAAGTTTTAATGTGTGTATGTTTTAATGCGCTGGATTACTAAGTTAGTGACTCGAGTACTTCAAATTTTGTTTGATCGTCGCTATATAGCTGAAATATTGCTGAACGCGACATTGAACCTTAATTCTCTCTCTATATATATATATATTTCTCAGATGTATGAAAAAGTTCTTGTAGGGGCCTTTTTGATAGGTAGGTAGAGTTACCCGAAACAAACAAGTTTTTCATTTTGATCTTACACCGTTCTCTGTTTCCACCGTCACAAGATGTTATCGCATACGAAGCGAGCCTACGAATAGCTTCGAGTTACACAAATTCGACCAACCCAGATTCCAAACCTGCTCGCGTATAGGGTGTTGCCTTTTTCTGAATTTCGCCAAATATCGTTTTTTTCAGTTTCACTTCTAACCCATACACTTGTACCTGGAGACATTTTATTTACATCTCATTCTCCATTGTATATTTGTTATCTTTAGGCCGATAAAATGATCTAAAACACCAAGACGGAGCAGATGTTATGGAAAGGTAAGGTATGAGTGAGAGTATGCAGAAGGTTTAAGCGATTCAAACTTTTCTGGTTCTATTTCTTCTGAAGAGAACATTCAATTTTCGTGTGACGATGAGCAGTGCTGAAACCAGCTCGTGTATCAAATATCCATCCTCGCGAGCCAGGTTACGATCGATACACTGGCTTGGTTACTTACCGATAGCAGTTCTGGATATTAAGAATGGTAGGCTCGACTTGTTTTGTCCACTAGAGCAATATTTTATATTCGAATTAGTAGTTTTTTGTTTTCAACCATATTTGGATGTTATCGCAGTCAAATCTCATAGAATGGCACTGACAAGATTTCGAACCTCCTCCCATCATCTTCAAATCGAAGTTGGTAGGTGGCACAAGCCAATAAAAACAAAAAGTGAGGATCGGAAATGTCCTAATTGTGATTTGATTGAGAACGATTTCCATTTTTTATTAGTATGTCCATTTTACACCAACTTAAGGGTAAAATAAAGTATTATTGGCAATATCCAAATATCGAAAAATGGTACAATTAATATCTGTTGACACCTGCACAGTTGTAAAAAACCTGTCTTCCTTCATTTCAAAATCATTCAAATTACGCTCAGAAATTACTAATGATTAATTACTGCATGTATGTGTATAGTGAGGCGTTTGCCAACTGTTTGCTGCTCCGCCAAAGATATATATTTTCTGTAATGTGCTCATGGGCCGGATGGCTTAATGCAACATATATATATATATATAATAAATAAATAAATAAATAAATATAAATAGCTCGAGGCGTTTCCACTAAACCGAACCAATCAGTAAGCGCGCTGAAGCAGATCATCACGCCAATCCGCAGCGAGTTTGAGTTTTGACTGGTTTGAATTTCATCGCCGGCCAGACTACCTTTGAAATCGACATCGGGTGTCAAAGTGAAAACCGCAGGCTTCAGATACCGACGCGCTAATTCAAAACAACCATGGAGCTGATTGTGTAATAGACGCAACGACTCGAGAACTCATCCGAATCACCAAAAAGGTTCAGGTAAAACCCTGTGCGAGGATTTATCGATTACCTGGACTTGTGCAGATGTCAAAGATCATGCACTGGGTAAGAGAAGAAACAGTCGACTTTAGCCGCGGCTGTCGTCTCAATAGCTAGTCAAATCTGTGTACTTTCATAAATCTTCCCGACTTATTATTTCAGTATGTGTTCGACGATTATCTAACAGACGTTATATCGTTCCCAAGTCGTCGGAATATGTAACATTATATGAGCACTCCACGCTCGATACCCTAAATTGATCACAGAGTTATTTAAGGATAGCTATCCCGTTAGAGGGTCAAAATTGGTCATTTTTGTTTTATTTCTTCATTCAAATATTCACCATTTTGTCTATCATTTGGCGAAAAAATGAAATCAAAATTATCAAAATTTATATTAGGATTAAAAATTTAGTTTCTGAGGCACTGGAAAAATTAAACACATTGCCTTTTAGATGGTCTGATATCCAGCTGGGAAGAGATTAACCTTTCATGCGACTGTCTATTGTAAGTCGTTTATAGCTGCCTGAGTGTCTATTGTATTGTTAATTTACACTCAGACACCCGCCGTGAAGTGATCAGGAAAGGTGTGAACATTTCTCAGCTGAACAATTTTTAGCAAATTTTTTTTAAGTTTAAATTGGATTTTAAACCACATTGACGAATAAACTTAGTGTAATAGTTATCAAAAATAAATGGGAATTCGAGTAGGTTCCATAAAACAGATAAAAAATGTATTTGACAATATAATTCAAGCAAAAAATTAAGATTAATTCTTCAGATTAAGATTAAGAATTTAGCTGGACACATTTTGCCCGATTTCTAGTCTTTCATTTTTTTTACAAAATCCGAGATTTAAACGTTTATTGCTCGAAAAGTATCCATGCTACACTTTTGAAATTTTGCATGCTTGTTACTTATAAGGCGATCTAGTAAATTTGTACGGTCGGCTTTGTTATTCAATTATTCAACTTTAAAGACAAATGATCGTAAAATAGTACGTTTTTAAAAAAATTATTTTAGTAAAATAGCTGTAAAAATAAAACCAGGCAAAAAATTTATAAAATGAGATAGAGTTTACTCGTTCAAGTTGTCTCTAATCAAGCTATGCCATCAAAGTTGAAACAAAATCAACAGTTTTCAAGTTTTGAAAAATTGACGCTATTGTTTTCATTTTCATTTTTTAAAATTGGAATATTTCCTGGACAATAGCAGTGTTTTTTTATTGTTTTTTTTTAATCTTTTTATTTCATTTGGAATGTATATTACAGATATACAGAATGACTATTCTCTCTCACTCACTCATGCTCATCTGTCTATACATATTACTATATATATTACTATATATACATATGTCTATAAATATAACTATACTGCACTCCTTGCTTTCATTGCACAAATTATTAGAAAATATATAGACATAAGAGCAATATATAGGCATGCACAAGCAACATCTCACTGAATATGTTATTTTTTCAACACACTGATCATGTTCTGACAATAGCAGTGTTGGTTATACAAATCATATAGCTGGAATCCCTACGATGTACGCTTTCATAAAATATATAGTTTATTATGGTTATCTTGTATATTGTCACGGGGGTGCAAAAACTGCCTCTAACGGGACAGCTATCCTTAAAAGATCCAATACGTGGTTTGCTACAAGAAATCAATCCAGTCAAGAATATATTATAGACCATTATGAAAACTAATTGGACTTCGTGTGCGCCTTTCTGTTTCTTGCCCAGGAGAACCGACTAGTTTATGGTTTCCTTCACAGACAGACAGATAATGGTACCACTGCAGGGTGAAGGACCTGGAATCTAAGTATATTGTCTTTATGATCCTGTCAATATTCCGCTTTATGCCCACGAGAGAGGTGTAAGTTCTCGTTGGCTGAAATCGTTTGACACAGATCATGTATCAAGTGTAGGAGAATCACCGATAACGCTATCTACAATATAAAAGACTATCAAGCAATGTCATACTAGCTGAACTGTAGACATACAAATTCAACATGTCATCTGTTATTCTCGTTAGCTAAATTATTTGTCAAAGATCATGCATTGAAGGAGAGAGAGAGAGAGAGAGAGAAGAGAGAGAGAGAATTAAGGTTAAACGTCTCGTTCAGCAATATTTCAGTTATATAGCGACGATCAAACAACATTCTAAGTATTTTAGTTGATAACTTAGTAATCCAACACATTAAAACATACACGCATTAAAACTTATACAACAAACTGATGTTTATCAAATAACCTAAGATACAGTCTTCTAAAATAAGACAGTCTCTCAGAACGTGATCAACGGTACCGAACACGACCTACCCATCATGAAATGTCGTAGCTGTAAACAAATATCTTGCCAAACCCAGATTTAGGTCTTTTGTATATCTCGGATTACAATAAGCGTAGACATCTAAGCCGAAATCGGTAGGGTAAATTACATAACATACCACAAGTCTATGCATCAGTCATGTCAAGCAAGCGTCAGATTCGACATCCTGTAGATAACCATGGTTAGTGAAGAATTTCGGGTTAATCACCAGAGGACCATAATTATACGACACTATTATCATCCAAGCAGGTATAAAAAGAAAATTCAAAATCATACGCTAGTGTCTCGGGGGGAAAGTTGTGAATAACTATCCTCAACACAAGTTTTAACAGAGCATTTGATACAGGCCTTGGCAAATATAAACAGGAGTGAAATAAACATTAACACAAGCAAGTTTCTCAAAAGAGAGTGACGATATAATATCACGGAATATTATATCTGACTTCAGCCCTATATAAATCCCGCGCGAATTGAAACTACATTTGTTAGCCAATCAGGTGGCTAGCTTGGTGAACAATTTCAATTTCACGCCCACAGTAATTACACACGGTAGCACGTGGTCTAATATGTAGACATTATCCTGAAACAGTATCCAAATACGGCATCATTTCCATACAGTGTGCGTGGTAAACCGTAAAGATCAAAGAGTTTACTCCAGCCGAAAGTCAGGCTTTGTTAGGGGGCAGAAAATATCAAAAGATTGTGCCGTGCAAAGATGTTAATCTACGTGAACTAAACGTCAATCATTGTCAGAGAGAAAAGGTAGAAATTGTTGTGTTTGGCTTATTATGGGGTCTCGTAGAATATGGGCGAACATTTCGCACGAAGTTTTCATAGCGTTACGTCTAGATGGTATTCCCCTGATTTACCATCTTGGTTTACCTAGATTGGTTACTATCATGATTTTTTCACATCGTCGAAGTCGTATTCTAACAAGTATTCTTTGGTATTGGTCAGGTATACATAAAATATACGTTCACAACCACTTTGCAATGGCACAGCTCAGATATTATTTCCTCTGGCCACCGTGGTCACTTTTCAAACAATGATCGTGACACGTTGTTCAACGCATACTACATAATTACCTTCCATGTATAATAATTACACGCAACATTAAAGTAATAGTATACAAAAGTATAGACTACTCAAAAACAAAACGAATATCGTATACGTGAAGCCGTCAATAGCTTTGGAAAGACCATTTGATGTTTTTAGCCTTGATATTATTATCGTTGACTAGTATGCTTTGGGACTGTCAATTTATTACATAAAGCAATTATTGCTAAAAGAAATACCACCCTCCGAAGTGTTGGAACCGCTCAAGCCGAGGTTTGGGGGCCGTGTGGTCATGCCATTGAAGTGTCCACATGAACAGCTACAATAAAAGCGTGGCTGGGATGCAAATCATCACAAGGATCGTTTTGAGTTCTTGTGATGTGGTGTCAGTATACTGGTCTGTGGGGTCATATGATTTCTTGTCAGTACTCCGGCATCGTTTTCCACCACCCTTTTAGTCTTGCGTTTAATTGTTGTCTATATGGTGAGATTTCTGCTGGTGGACGTTTCGGCAGTTACTTCCTATCAAGCACTATTCGTCTTCAAAATGTGAGCTTTAGTCTCTCTTTGCTGAAAATAAAACGCATAATCTGTTGATGCCTGACTGCTCAATTTCTCGAATTGTGACAATGTATATGATGTTGTAGACATGGAAGTGCCGTTCGTAGCTAAGACGGATCACACTTGCGAAACAAGTTTTCGCCAGACGTTTTCGGTTACGGTAATCTACATGTTCAAAGTTTCTGATCGCTTCCGTTTGATTTTTAGAGGCTCGTTCAAAGAAAATTCAAATATCCGCTTCGTTTTTCCTTAATTACACCGCAACTAAGGCATTGGACCAGGTATATTATATAGGTATAGAAAGGTACGGTTCCCGCACTTTAAATTGATTAAAAATATCCCATTTGGAGATTTAAGAAATTGAAATATTTGAGTTTAATCAAAGTAATTATAAAAATAGGGCCCTTGCTCTAAGTTGCTAATCTAGGTTTCCCCAAAAATGATTTAAAACTAGATATAAATATTTTGGGCATTTCAAAGGCCGCAAGTCTCTCCCGGATTTTATAATTTCGTCTCCCGACTTCCAAAGCTGCGTAATCGGAATAATTATCCAAACCGAGGTCATTGTAATTCAAACATTCTTGTCTTTCAACACAAGCAAAACAAATTGAGACAGTTAGTACACCAAACGGTAAAAACACCAAACCTTTGAGAAGTCCCGTTTTGTGGCAGTTCTCGTCACGACAAGAATGAAGCTTCACACATCTGTATGATAAATCGACGAAACTTTCAAAGGCGGCGAGAGAAATGCGTTTTCACGGTCTTTCATAGCGCTTATGCTGCTCGACATCAATCTAGATCGTGCCGATTTTTTTTGCGGAAAGTGGAAGTGTTTTTGGTCGTAAAAATACAACAATGAACTGCATTTAAGACAAGAAAGAATCGTTTATGAACCGAGTAATCTACAACCGTGAAGTCATTGATCCAGCGTTAATATGGGGAAAATACGAAACAAACAAATGTTTATAAGGGCCCGACTCCATTAACATTCATCCGAGAGAGAGAATTAAGGTTTAACATCGCGTTCAGCAATATTTCGGCTATATAGAAACGATCAAACAAAATTCAAAGTAGTCAAGTTAATAACTTCGTAATCCAACCTATTAACACATGGTGCAAACTGACAAGACGTAATACCGCCCCGTGACCTGATATTATGACGTATCACCTTTGTAAAGGAATATAGCGATCAGCAGGCCCATTTGTAAATCGTATTTTTTATCAGCACCCTAGGGTCCCCCGATGGTCCGGTTCGACCCGCTATGATTATTTGACCCGGACTTATCAAGTAAAGGAGATGGTACGATAAGGCGGGATTTTGGCCTATTCGTGGTGCGGTTGAAATCGAGAATATAAAATGTCATAAAACTAATTCTGTTTTAATGTAACGGCAAGGGAAAATATATGTACACAATATGTGAAAGTTCTATCTCGATTGCGTTATGATTATAGTTACGAGCTTTCATTGAACCCACCCACTGCCCTCAGGGGCATGTCCCCACCCCAGGGGATCTGAACCGACCCTCATACGCCACGGATTGAGAAGTGAAACCCACAAGAGCTGACCCTTAAGAAGTGAACCCCACATGAGCCGACCCTCATACGCCACGGATTTCACCCCATGGCTCATTCACCCCCATGGGTTCATTCACCCCCATGGGTTAGTTTATAGGGATAGAGAGATCGTGTGCCCTCTCTCTCTATACTACTCATCGCGCATGCGCAGTCGACCCATTCTACTGTAGGGTGCAAGTCTGGCCCATGGAATCTCGGGTAGCGAAAACCACAGGTCTCTCGGCCCACCCTATCCCGCGCCACACCTATAGGGATAGGGAGATCGCGTGCCCTTTCTATACTACTACTCATCGCGCATGCGCAGTTGATTCATTCTACCGTAGGGTGAAGGCCTGGCCCATGGAATCTCAGGTAGCGAAAACCCCAGGTCTCTCGCCCCAGTCTATCCCGCGCCACACCTATGCTACCCGCTGTGCAGTGAGTAAAGTGGAGGAAGAGGTGGAGGAGTCGCTGTGCAGTGAGTAAAGTGGAGGAGGAGTAGGACACGCCACGGATTATACTAGGGAGACTACTCATCGCGCATGCGCAGTTGACCCATTCTACCGTAGGGTGAAAGCCTGGCCCATGGAATCTCGAGTAGCGAAAACCCCAGGTCTCTCGCCCCAGTCTATGCCGCGCCACACCTATGCGACCCGCTGTGCAGTGAATAAAGTGGAGGAGGAGGAGGAGGAGTCGCTGTGCAATGAGTAAAGTGGAGGAGTAGGACACGCCACGGATTATACTAGGGAAAAGAGATGAAATTGAAATCTGCAGCATGTGCTATTTCGTGAAAAAAATACACACATTTAGACACGAAGGGCCCCTTGAACCGAAAAGATTTTCCAGCAGTGGAGATATAATGCCACCGCACATCAACAGGTTACATGGCGTTTTGGTCCATAGGATCTTTCCCGCCTAAATGTGTGTTTTGAATGACTCAATTTAGACCCTTTTTTCACGACATAGCACATGCTGCGGATTTCGATTTCATGTCATAACTATAATCATAACACAGTCACGCTAGAACTTTCACATATTGTGTACATATGTTTTCTCTTACCGTTATGCATTAAAAGTTATTTTCCGGACATTTTTTTTCAACTTCATCCGCACCACGTCAAGGCCAAACTCCCGCATTATCGTACCATCTCCTTTCACCTCCTCAATTCACATTGCCATTTCTGAAAAATGATATTCACCAACAATTATGACAACCTAAGGCGGAAAAGCTATCCATATAAAAAGAAAAATACAGTTCAGGTTATGAAAGAGTGTGCTTCGAAAAGACAACATCTGGTAAATGCAGCAGACCCGCGAACACAAAGAATATCGTCCGTGACTGGTCTGCTTTGAACGCAAACCAACAATTCCGCACGTAAAATATTATAATTGTTCGTACATTCTCTTTATTTCGGGAGACATTTACTGAACATTGAAAAATTTATAATATAATAATGTGAAAGCAGAATACACATCGTCTATCTCAAACTACACGGATCTCGTTACAATGTCCGCTTACCGCGAGGGGACATTTTGCGGATTTATGAAGAGAATGTGATGAATTAGACATCGGTATTTGTGCAGTCTGGTAGGGGCTTTATCGGTCTTGCTAACCACACTTGCTTCTCTCACACTTGCTTCTCTTGCGCAGTTGCAAAAGATTGAAATGGCGATTTCGACCATTCCACTCACGCTTTACATGAAGATGTTCACATGGTCACATTGACCGGTGGGTGGCTCGATAGACAAACAAGCGTGACATCATCTTGGAAGAGCTGTCTCGCTTTAACATCATCGATTCTGGGCTAGCACTAACGTATAACTGAAACAGGAGAGTCTGGTCAATCGTTTTGTCGTCAAGACAGCTCGTTGTTTTTGTTTTCGGATAGTTTTTGAGGTCTATAAAATCGTCCATTTTTCGAGAAACGTTATCAATTGATAAAACATATAATCAAACATATACTAGGTAAATCCTGACTAAACCAACCAGTTCCTGGGAGATTATATCTGGCTCTTTTGCTCGAACCCTCTCTAAGTGGAAGTAGATACACATTAAAAACCACCAAAGATCATGCACACGACGACATTCTCCCTACTTCTGGTGTGGCTCCAGAAGAAAGCTTTCCCGCACGAATCCCAGGTTGGCCATACATCGAACTTTATCATTAATATCTTTTCGCAGGATTTGAAAGGAAGTCTTGTTGAATCGTTGTGAGGATTGTCGTCTAGACATGGCGAGAACTAAAAGGTTGGAAAACTAACATCTTAGAGGCTGGGAAGTCTGGCTTATTCTCCCTTAACGGGAACAAATTGATTTCAAGGAAAGAGTTGTTTCTCGGTAATATTCACTAATCCCTGTTAAATATCACTTGAGAGCGAGTTTGAGCTTCCATGGATTTGATACTTGAAAGAGGAACCACGTACGTTTTGAAGTTGCTCATCGATGCTATGGAGGAACAGGAACAAAATAACGACCGAAATATGTTTATTTGATCGAAAATACAAAACAAATAAAATAATTATACACATTCACGCTGCCATGAATCGCAATAACAACAAATGTGGTCAAAGGGCGTCAAGCACAAGTTTCAGTTCGTCCCTAAATATGGAATATTAGATAATGACTACATAAGGGTGTCCGACTTCTCCCCCGTTCGATATCTTCCCTTCATCACTCTGTAAAACAGTGGATGGTATGCTACCGGCGAGAGCAAGATATATAACAATTACATAATGACATATAATTGCATAATTCTGCACCGTAGGATAAAAAATACCATGAATGTCTTCATTATTTTTATTCAGGATCATACGGCCACCAGACTCGGAAGAAGCAGGATTTGACACACCTTCCATAAAGCCCGACGAATCACTTCTCATATTCAACTGTCGTGGTGAAATGAGATCCCTGTAGTTTCGATAGACTCTTTCGTAACCTGAACTGAATTCTCTTTTTACATACATCACTGGATAGTTTTTCCGCCTTAGATTGTCATAATTGTTGATTGAATATCACTTTTCTGAAATGACAGTGTAAATTCAACAGGTGAAATTTACTTGATAAGTACAAGCGGGCTTGCTGATTACTATATTCCTATACAAAGATGATGGGCCAGAATATCAGCTCACGGGGTCATGTGACGTCTTGTCAGATTGCGTCATTTTGTGGAATATGTTACGATCTACGTTTTCCCATTTTCCCTACTCTAATGCCTCGCTGGAATCTCACGAGCACAATTTTCATTTGGCAGGTTCTTGGAGGTTTCTCTTATGTATACAGTTTGAATTTCAACTATTAAAATCAACTACTATCGCGACCAACTATTGTTGCATGAGATCGTCGCTGAAATAGCTGAAATATTGCTGAATGCGACGTTAAACCTTAATTCACGAATGTTTACTAAAACAGGAGCCGGTCCCAAGGTGTATTCCATGCCATGAAGATCTCACGGTGAAACATTCTTATAGACTGCACAGATTTTAAGATTGTAAGAGATACTTTTTATCGAGCAGCTACGCTGGAAGATCTTTTTAGAAGAGGATTGTATTTTAGATTATTTAAGAGAGATTGGTTTGTTGTACAGATTTTAATGTTTGTACCTGTTTTAACGCATTAGTTTGCGGAGTTGTTGACTTGAATACTTAGAATTTTGTTTGATCGTCGCGATATAGCTGAAATATTGCTGAATGCGACGTTAAACCTTAATTCTTTCTCTCCCTCTCTCCTTGTTGCATGAGTAGTTAGGTGACTGAATTTTGGACCTGAAGTGCAAAAGTAGGTCCGAGTGTTATGGATAGGCGGGAGGATAACCATTTGGGAAACTGTCCAATTTGGGGGCGATGTATATAAACAGGTGTATGAAGGCACATTCCCGTAAATATTAGAGGTGGGTGCATATAAAGGGTAAATGTTGTGGATACAAGTCTCATAACGGACATTCAGTGGCCGGCCGCAGGCGTGAGTAGTAGTAGAGTCCTTATGGCCGTGGACCAATCAGAATTGAGAACGAAAGTAGGTCAAGTATGACGCGTTTGACGTCATTCTGTGACGTAATTAGGGCGTGGTTTTAAGAAACCGGTAAAACCGGTTTAACTGGTCGTAAGAAACCGGAAAAACCGGTTTTGTGACGCAATGAGGGCGTGGTTGTAAGAAACCGGAAAAACCGGTTTTAAGAAACCGGTAAAACCGGTTTAACCAGTCGTAAGAAACCGGAAAAACCGGTTTTGTGACGTAATTAGGGCGCGGTCGTAAGAAACCGGAAAAACCGGTTTAACTGGTCGTAAGAAACTGGAAAAACCGGTTTTGTGACGTAATTAGGGCGTGGTCGTAAGAAACCGGAAAAACCGGTTTAACCGGTTTAAATAGGGCGGTATGGTGTCTATTTTTAGCAGTAATGTCTATTTTTAGCTGTTCCTTTGTTAACTAACAATGAAAACATCACGTGACCCTTTGACAGCTAAAAGGAGAGAGTTTTCGAGTTCAGTGGTCACATGCCTCTGGCACACGAAGGTGCGTTTTTACGTATTTGGTCGATCTCCTGTCTCGGTATACAATGGATGACGAGAAAACATTTGACGAAGGTAAGTTCGCATTATCAATCATTCCTTTGAGAACAAGCGGTTCGTTTCTTAAAAGATCTATTGGTCGAGTCATAGCGGATGTTGAGAGAAGATCTTTCATATACTATAGACTGACACAACACAATGTATTAGAGCAAATGCCGTGTATAGTTAGCTAACTGTACGAGTTAATTTGTGTGCCTCGGATTGTCACAGCCGACCGCACATCTATTGTCCTTCTCACCTGTCCATTGCACTTTAGCGAACGGTCTCCTTTGATACGCGCCGATGTACACCAAAATGATATTCTTTCTTTCTTGAATTTTCTTAGTCTAAAATAGTTCGATAATCTAGGTTTATTATTTGTTAGGCCTTAAATATATATATGGGAGAATTTCTGTTAAATACTGTACGGTTGTACATACCGACGGTATAGTTTATTCAACCCATTATAATACATGTATAGCTAAATGACCGTGCACGTTAAATTATGTGCCTCGGATTGTCACAGCCGACCGCACATCTATTGTCCTTCTCTGTGCGCACCGGCCCATTAAATTCAAATAGGGATGTATTATGCGTCGCTATTGACATCAATACCATTCAAAAGACCTTTATTCGGTGCCTCTAGCATTGTCTCTGCACACGGGAGAAAATTAAACTATGTCGTCGTGTACTAAAATAGACCAACTGTTAGCTATGCATCTGTCTCTCTGGTCGAGTTACTATGAGAATAAAAGAAACGTTTAACACTCTTTCTATCGCAATTATTTCAAGAAATTCGATAAACACGTATAACATAATTTGACAAAAACAAAGATAAATTTTTACCGTATTGGCGTCGCTAAAATTATGGCCTCTCAACGTGTTATTTATCCGGCAACCTACACTATTGTGCAAGTTACCAACACAATAGCATTGTTTTACAAGTCACCAACACTCTAGCGTTGTTTTACAATACAATACAGTAAACACACACGGTGAGCATTGGGAATGATCGCTCGCGATATGATGACTATTTGTATCGTGTTCCGACGAAGCGTAGCGTTCGCAAAAGCGCCCGCAAGCGCCCTCAAAAGCGCCCGCAACGGCCGCAAAAGCGCCCGCAACGCCCGCAAGCTCACGCAAAAGCGCCCGCAATGCCCGCAAAAGCGCCCGCAACGCCCGCAAGCGCCCGTTTCAACGCCCTTCGATATCTGAGGAAAAGAGAGAGATCAACACGTTCACAAGTTTTCATATATTTTATTATCCCCAATGTGATGCCGTACCCAAGCTAGGGCCGCTATGGGTATGTTTACAATTCATAACGTAGGAGTGATATCAGTTTTAATCACGTTATTGTCAATGTTCGTGAATTCTTGAAGTTCATCTTCGTTCATCATCATCTTTTCGCTTTATTTCTTTATTTCAGCATTCGACAGTGAGCCTCTTAAATCACCGTCAGTTTTTTTTTTCTTTCTGATCATTATTATTCGGTGTACCAAGTCCTAATCAGACTCGATATCTTCCAATCCGGGAAAGTCCGTGGGCAACCTGTCCTTGAAGAGCTGTTTCCGCATCTTGATGGCGTTTTTTAGGGCCTCTCTTTGAGGTAAACCCATATCCTCTTCTAAGTATCTCTTTGTTTTCATGATGGCCCTGTGGTCAGGATCACTTTTCATTTCAAGAGTAATCGAGGTATAGTTTTCATACAGAGCCATTGCAGATTTTATGATTCGTGGTTGCATGTTGATATAGGCCTTCTGTAAAGTCTCTTCATCCTGTCCATCTGCCTGGATAGTAGCGGCGTGTGCGTTAATAGCGTTGTCCACAATGCGATCCCAAAATGACGACTCCCCTTCGTCCGTGTCTGAATCACCCAAACTTTCGCTTTTCTCGGATGAGCTAGTGCTGTCCGCATCAGACCATGAGTTTTCAGCACTGTCATCGCCATATGATGAGTTCACGGTATCCGTATCATCGCATAGACTCTCACTGTCTACATCAGAGACTTCGTCGGTGTCTTCATACCCATGAACATTCTTCCTATGTCTGATCATATCGTGGTACCTGGTGAACGATCGGTGACACTCTGAGCAAGAATAAGACATGTTGAACTGAGCGAAAAAAAAAAATGAAATGGGTTAGTCTTTCTAATAGGGCTGTATTTATGAATGATTGTCGCAGCGCCATCTATACACCGATAGGAACTCACGCTGTGCATGGATGGGTCCTATCCGATTGACTAATAAGTCTTCACGTGTAATACTTTGACATTTCTCTCTCCCTTCACGTAAGGCGCTAGCATCCATCATCTCCACCAACGTCCGCTAGTATCGGGCGTTTACGCCCGCAAGCGCCCGCAAAAGCGCCCGCAACGCCCGCAAGCGCCCGTTTCAACGCCCTTCGATATCTAAGAGAAAGAGAGAGATCAGCATATTCACAAGTTTTCATATATTTTACTATCCCGCAACGCCCGCAAGCGCCCGCAAAAGCGCCCGTAACGCCCGCAAGCGCCCGCAAAAACGCCCGCAACGCCCGCAAGCGCCCGTTTCAACGCCCTTCGATATCTGAGATAAAGAGAGAGATCAGCATATTCACAAGTTTTCATATATTTAATTATCCCGCAAAAGCGCCCGCAAGCGCCCGTTTCAACGCCCTTCGATATCTGATAAAAAGAGAGAGATCAACAATCGAGGTATAGTGTGTATATTATCCCCACATTGGGGCTAATAAAATATATGAAAACTTGTGAACGTGTTGATCTCTCTCTTTTTATCAGATATCGAAGGGCGTTGAAACGGGCGCTTGCGGGCTCTTTTGCGGGATAATTAAATATATGAAAACTTGTGAATATGCTGATCTCTCTCTTTGTCTCAGATATCGAAGGGCGTTGAAACGGGCGCTTGCGGGCGTTGCGGGCGCTTTTGCGGGCGTTGCAGGCGCTTTTGCGGGCGCTTGCGGGCGTTGCGGGCGTTTTTTGCGGGCGTTGCGGGCGCTTTTGCCGGCGCTTGCGGGCGCTTTTGCCGGCGCTTGCGGGCGTTGCGGGCGCTTTTGCGGAATAGTAAAATATATGAAAACTTGTGAATATGCTGATCTCTCTCTTTCTCTTAGATATCGAAGGGCGTTGAAACGGGCGCTTGCGGGCGTTGCGGGCGCTTTTGCGGGCGCTTGCGGGCGTAAACGCCCGATACTAGCGGACGTTGGTGGAGATGAGGGATGCTAGCGCCTTACGTGAAGGGAGAGAGAAATGTCAAAGTATTACACGTGAAGACTTATTAGTCAATCGGATAGGACCCATCCATGCACAGCGTGAGTTCCTATCGGTGTATAGATGGCGCTGCGACAATCATTCA
>JAVTVY010051956.1:0-25627 GCA_036873755.1 Hanleya hanleyi
GGATGCACGCAGACAATACCCGAGGGGTAAAGGATGCACGCAGACAATACCTGCGGGGTAAAGGATGCATGCAGACAATACCCGAGGGGTAAAGGATGCACGCAGACAATACCCGAGGGATAAAGGATGCATGAAGATAATACCTGAGGGGTAAAGGATGCACGCAGACAATACCTGAGGGGTAAATGATGCATGCAGATAATACCTGAGGGGTAAAGGATGCACGCAGACAATACCTGAGGGGTAAATGATGCATGCAGACAATACCCGAGGGGTAAAGGATGCACGCAGACAATACCTGAGGGGTAAATGATGCATGCAGATAATACCTGAGGGGTAAAGGATGCATGCAGACAATACCCGAGGGGTAAAGGATGCACGCAGACAATACCTGAGGGGTAAATGATGCATGCAGATAATACCTGAGGGGTAAATGATGCATGCAGACAATACCCGAGGGGTAAATGATGCATGCAGATAATACCTGAGGGGTAAATGATGCATGCAGATAATACCTGAGGCGTAAAGGATGCATGCAGACAATACCCGAGGGGTAAATGATGCATGCAGATAATACCTGAGGGGTAAATGATGCATGCAGACAATACCCGAGGGGTAAATGATGCATGCAGATAATACCTGAGGGGTAAATGATGCATGCAGACAATACCCGAGGGGTAAAGGATGCATGCAGATAATACCTGAGGGGTAAATGATGCATGCAGATAATACCCGAGGGGTAAATGATGCATGCAGACAATACCCGAGGGGTAAATGATGCATGCAGATAATACCTGAGGGGTAAATGATGCATGCAGACAATACCCGAGGGGTAAATGATGCATGCAGATAATACCTGAGGGGTAAATGATGCATGCAGATAATACCTGAGGCGTAAAGGATGCATGCAGACAATACCCGAGGGGTAAATGATGCATGCAGATAATACCTGAGGGGTAAATGATGCATGCAGACAATACCCGAGGGGTAAATGATGCATGCAGATAATACCTGAGGGGTAAATGATGCATGCAGACAATACCCGAGGGGTAAAGGATGCATGCAGATAATACCCGAGGGGTAAATGATGCATGCAGATAATACCCGAGGGGTAAATGATGCATGCAGATAATACCTGAGGGGTAAATGATGCATGCAGACAATACCCGAGGGGTAAAGGATGCATGCAGATAATACCTGAGGGGTAAATGATGCATGCAGACAATACCCGAGGGGTAAAGGATGCATGCAGATAATACCCGAGGGGTAAAGGATGCACGCAGACAATACCCGAGGGGTAAAGGATGCACGCAGACAATACCCGAGGGGTAAAGGATGCACGCAGACAATACCCGAGGGGTAAAGGATGCACGCAGATAATACCCGAGGGGTAAAGGATGCACGCAGACAATACCCGAGGGGTAAATGATGCATGCAGATAATACCTGAGGGGTAAAGGATGCATGCAGACAATACCCGAGGGGTAAAGGATGCACGCAGACAATACCTGAGGGGTAAAGGATGCATGCAGATAATACCTGAGGGGTAAATGATGCATGCAGACAATACCCGAGGGGTAAATGATGCATGCAGATAATACCTGAGGGGTAAAGGATGCATGCAGACAATACCTGAGGGGTAAATGATGCATGCAGACAATACCGGAGGGGTAAATGATGCATGCAGATAATACCTGAGGGGTAAAGGATGCATGCAGACAATACCCGAGGGGTAAATGATGCACGCAGACAATACCCGAGGGGTAAAGGATGCACGCAGACAATACCCGAGGGGTAAATGATGCATGCAGATAATACCTGAGGGGTAAATGATGCATGCAGACAATACCCGAGGGGTAAAGGATGCACGCAGACAATACCCGAGGGGTAAATGATGCATGCAGATAATACCTGAGGGGTAAATGATGCATGCAGACAATACCGGGTAAAATGATGCATGCAGATAATACCTAGGTAAAGGATACATGCAGACAATACCCGAGGGGTAAAGGATGCACGCAGACAATACCCGAGGGGTAAATGATGCATGCAGATAATACCTGAGGGGTAAATGATGCATGCAGACAATACCCGAGGGGTAAAGGATGCATGCAGACAATACCGGAGGAGTAAATGATGCATGCAGACAATACCCGAGGGGTAAATGATGCATGCAGATAATACCTGAGGGGTAAATGATGCATGCAGACAATACCGGAGGGGTAAAGGATGCATGCAGACAATACCCGAGGGGTAAAGGATGCATGCAGACAATACCGGAGGGGTAAATGATGCATGCAGATAATACCTGAGGGGTAAATGATGCATGCAGACAATACCGGAGGGGTAAAGGATGCATGCAGACAATACCCGAGGGGTAAAGGATGCATGCAGACAATACCGGAGGGGTAAATGATGCATGCAGATAATACCTGAGGGGTAAAGGATGCATGCAGACAATACCCGAGGGGTAAAGGATGCACGCAGACAATACCCGAGGGGTAAAGGATGCACGCAGACAATACCTGAGGGGTAAAGGATGCATGCAGATAATACCTGAGGGGTAAAGGATGCATGCAGACAATACCCGAGGGGTAAAGGATGCACGCAGATAATACCCGAGGGGTAAATGATGCATGCAGACAATACCCGAGGGGTAAAGGATGCACGCAGACAATACCTGCGGGGTAAAGGATGCATGCAGACAATACCCGAGGGGTAAAAATCAAAGGGCTTCTTCTTCATCATCACAATCCAGATCTCTGAACTGCGATTTCAGCATCATAATAAAAATTTTCAATTATTTACTGATTTACAACACAGGAAAGAGATTGCTTAATTGTATGCCCCCTTTTCTGCTTTAGTCCGACACTGCCCCGCCATTGTGCAGTTCTGTATTGTTCAGTGGAGGCCTAATTTCGATAATTATAAAAATTCTGTTTCAGTCACTTTTTTCGCCATGCCTAGCATAATACATATTCCAAGTATCAAGTCGATTGACCACAAGTGATAATACAATGTTTTGATGCAAGATAGTCGCCGGAGCTTTCGCCAAATCCGAAAATGTGACCTGGTTACGAGACCTACATTCCTTGGAGTATATTATGGTGAAATTATGAAGCGAACAGTGAACTCAGAATGTTGCACCCAATTCGCCCTTTTTGGGGCAATTTCATACTTCGGTACTGTAGTACTGTACTTTGGTCTGTAGAATGTTGAATAACATATATATAGTCACTTTCTCGTCTAAATCGGTTAATTGGAAATAGGATGATTTTAATTGGTCGATCAAGGCCTAATTTGCATAAATATCACAACTCTCTTCACCGTGATTTAATTGTATTATGTATATCCTAAGTATCAATCCAGCCGGGACAAATATTTATATCCCATTCACTAAGGTTTGGGGAACAAAGGGCCATAACTCTTGAAAATATAAGCAAAACGCGGAGAAACTTTACGCTTCAAAATTACGGTGCACTGGTCACATATCATGCAAATTTCATACTTGTCCACACAATATTAACCAAGATCCAGCCCGAACAAGTATCATTTCACAGAGATTTCAGGAACGAAGTGCCATAACTCTTGAAAATATAACCGAAACTCGGAAAAAATTTAAACTGCACAACTACGAGGCACTGGCAACATTTCATGCAAGTTTCAATCCTGTCCATCAAATATTAACCGGGATATTGCACGGACAAGAAATTCGGACAGACAGACGGACGGACGAAGAGACGGACGGACAAAGCGATCGCTATATGCCCTCCCTCTATTTAGAGTTAGAGGGGTTGCCCCATGGGTGAGGTATACTCAAAACTTGGCTTTAATCCATGACCTGCAACTGGAGATACTGCACAGCTTATAAATTTTAGTTGACAGATGGACAGAACACGCTGTCGCATTATACGACCTCATCTCATGAAAGGTGTATAAAAAGTTTTGCAGTTTAGATTTCCCAGTTATACTTCCCCTCAAACAACACAATAATTTCTTGTGGAGAGCAAACATACTGATAACCAAAAACAACAAGCGTTCTGAGAACCCCAACATCTCGCCCTGCGGGGTCATCCGCCGAAGGTGCAGCAGTATTGAAAGCATACATGTAGAGCAAACAATAAGGTCTGGAATAGGTGATGTGGTACAGGCAATAATGTCTGGAATAGATTATCTGGTACACGCAATAACATCCGTCCCATGTGGGATTACTGGCATATAAGTTAATCCCATGTAGGATGGATGGGTCAGTGCCGTCGGATTACTGGTGCATAGTGCAGTCCAGTGTGAGATTACTGCTGGATAGGTCAGTGCCATGTGAGATTACTGCTGGATAGTCCAATCCTGTGTAGGATTACTGCTGGATGGACCAGTTAATGTGTTATTACTGATGGATAGACCAGTCCCCTGTGGGATTACTGCTGGATAGGTCAGTCCTGTCTGGGGTTACTGCTGGACAGACAAGTCTTGTATGGGATTATTGCTAGATAGGACAGTCCCGTGTGGGATTACTGCTGCATAGGCAGTCCAGTGTGGGATTACTGCACTGCATACGGCAATCCTGTGTGGGATTACGGCTGGGGAGGCCAGTCCCATGTGGGATTACTGCTGGATAGGCTAAACCTGTGTGGGATTACAGCGGGATAGGTTAGTCCCATGTAGGATTATGGCTGGATAAGTCAGTGCCATGAGGGATTACTGCTGCATATTGCAGTCAAGTGTCATATTACTTCTGGATAGGTCAGTCCCGTGTGAGATTACTGCTGCATAGGCCAGTCACGTGTGGAATTACTGCTGGATAGGCCAGTCCCATGTTGGATTACTGCTGGATAGGCCAGTCCGGTCTGGGATTACCGCTGGATAGGTCAGTCCTGTGTGGCATTACTGCTGGATGGGCCAGTGCCATTTGGGATTACTGCTGGATAGGTCAGCTCTGTGTGAGATTACTGCTGGATAGGCCAGTCCCAAATGGGATTACTGCTGGATACACCAGTCTGGTCTGGGATTACTGCTGGATAGTTGAGTTCCGTTTGGGATTACTGCTGGATAGGCCAGTGCCATTTGGGAATACTGCTGGATACGTCAGTCCCGTGTGGGATCACTGCGGGAGAGCTGTGACCTAGGAAAACATGAAACATGTCCACCAAGTTTTATAATCATCCCACGAAAGGTTCAACAAACTTTCCATGTACAGATCTACATGTAAATTTTTGCCCAACAAAAACCTTAACAATGGAAACGTACAAAGTCTAAACTGCAATAATTAGGAGAAAAATTCATATTTAATGTCATATTTCTTAAATAGCACATGCACAGCCTCGAATCACATTGAATTTGGGTAGCAAGTGTCAAACTCATCCAATGAAAGCTGACAGCTTCAGAAAACTTTCCATGTACAGGTGTACATGTATATACATGTACATTATTATTGGCAGATTACTTAGACGAAACCCTTAAAATTTGAACAAAAATTAATATTTCATGCCCTAAATAGCACAGGGACATCCTCTAATCATAAGAACCATGTGTACCAAGTTTCATAATCATTCAATGACATTTGACAATTGCAGCAAACTGTGGTGTACAGATGTATATGTGCACTTCAGCTAAACGCAAAACTCACTCATTTGCCAGAATTTGGAGAAAAATTAATATTTCATCTCCTAAATAGCACAGGTACATCTTCTAATCATAAGACACATGTGTACCAAGTTTCATAATCATTCAAAGACAGCTGACAACTGCAGCAAACTGTGGTGTGCAGATGTACATGTGCACTTCAGCTAAACACAAAACTCATTCATTTGCCATAATTTGGAGAAAAATTCATATTTCATCTCAAAAATAGCACAGGTACATTCTCTAATCATAAGAAACCTGTGTACCAAGTTTTGTAACCATCCAATGAGAGCTGACATCTGCAGCAAACTTACCATGTACATGTACATGTATACACATAGAGGCCTACATGTACAATTCACCTAAACAGAAAACTCATTCATTTGCCATAATTTGGAGAAAAATTAATATTTCTTCTTAAAAATAGCACAGGTACATCCTCTAATCATAAGAAACATGTGTGCCAAGTTTCATAATCATCCAATGACAGCTGACAACTGCAGGAAACTTACCATGTACATGTGCATGTATACATGTAGAGGCCTACATGTACAATTTACCTAAACAGAAAACTCATTCATTTGCTATAATTTGGAGAAAAATTAATATTTCTTCTCAAAAATAGCACAGGTACATCCTCTAATCATAAGAAACATGTGTACCAAGTTTCATAATCATCCAATGAAAGCTGACAACTGCAAGAAACTTTCCAAGTACAGATGTACATGTGCACTTCAGCTAAACGCAAAACTCATTCATAGGGATTTTAACATTAGAGCACCCCAGGGGTAGTACCCCCAAGTGGCATACCCACCCCCCATATTTTTTTTATTTTTTTAAATATTTTTTCTAATTTTTCTAGATTTTTTTTTAACTTGCTAAACCAAAAACCTTATCATTTCCAGGCAGGGTACACCGACGACGACATCCTCTTTCCCCCCTCACAATATCTCCCCTTTACTTCGTAAGGCGAGATAAAAATCAGAGATCTGTGTACAGAATGTAGGATATATTAATTAGAAAATGCAAACATCTGACTGTTCAATAGCTGTTTAATGAAAATTTAATGGCTATTCAACAGCTGTTCAATGAAAACCCAATGGATGTTTCACTCACTAGTCATCTAACTTACAGTTTTCACACCTTCTATGTCCAGTCCTCTGGCAGCCAAATCTGTCCCCAACAATACGTCAACCTGGGCATCTTTGAATTTCTTCAAAGTCTCAAGTCTCTGAAAGATAAAATAAAAAGGTCCCAATATCATAGGGGAAAACTGAATTACAAAAGATCCGTTATCTTCACTAAACAAACATGATCACGAGCCAAGTGTATCGATCAATTCATTAGGCTGACTACTGATTTATATCTAGTTAGTTTAGGATGATACTTCCATGGTGAAGCACAGATCCAATGCTAGATGGGTCAGTCTCATTTGGAATTCAAATTCGTATCCCAAATATAATATAGCATCCAAATTCGGAACTTCTTCTTTAGTGGAAGCTAAGGTGGCCAAGTGATTTAGAGCATTTGCATTTACTGCTGATGATTGGTGCCAAAATAAGAGGGCATAGGGCTGACCCATCCAGCACCAGTATCTTTGCATTATCAGGAAAGTGTCTTCCTAAAATCAAGCCCAAACAAGTTTCACCATGGAGCTTCCCCACAATAATCCCCAGTATTAAAAGGATGTGATGACAACCTGACCTGAGCCTGTGCGAGATTACCATGGAGCTCCCCCACATTGACCCCCGTAATCACAGGTTGATGTGATGACAGACTGACCTGGGCCTGTGCAAGATTACCATGGAGCACCCCTACATTGACCCCCAGTAATCACATGATAATGTGATGACAGACTGACCTGAGCCTGTGTGAGATTACCATGGAGCTCTCCCACATTGACCCCCAGTAATCCCAGGATAATGTGATGACAGACTGACCTGAGCCTGTGTGAGATTACCATGGAGCTCTCCCACATTGACCCCCAGTAATCCCAGGATAATGTGATGACAGACTGACCTGAGCCTGTGCGAGATTATCATGGAGCTCCCCCACATTGACCCCCAGTAATCCAAGGATAATGTGAAGACAGACTGACCTGAGCCTGTGTGAGATTACCATGGAGCTCTCCCACGTTGACCCCCAGTAATCACAGGATAATGTGATGACAGACTGACCGGAGTCTGTGTGAGATTACCATGGAGCTCCCCCACATTGACCCCCAGTAATCCCAGGATAATGTGATGACAGACTGACCTGAGCCTGTGTGAGATTACCATGGAGCTCCCCCACATTGACCCCCAGTAATCCCAGGATAATGTGATGACAGACTGACCGAGTTGTGAGATTACCATGGAGCTCCCCACATTGACCCCCAGTAATCCCAGGATAATGTGATGACAGACTGAGTATGTGTGAGATTACCATGGAGCTCCCCACATTGACCCCGCAATCCAGGATAATGACAGACTGATAGCCTGTGTGAGATTACCATGGAGCTCTCCCACATTGACCCCGTAATCACAGGATAATGTGATGACAGACTGACCTGAGCCTGTGTGAGATTACCATGGAGCTCCCCACATTGACCCCGTAACCAGGATAGGCATGTGATGACAGTACCTGATGTGTGAGACGGCCATGGGAGCTCTCCCACATTGACCCCCCCGTAATCACAGGATAATGTGATGACAGACTGACCTGAGCCTGTGTGAGATTACCATGGAGCTCCCCCACATTAACCCCAAGTAATCCCAGGATAATGTGCATTCTGTGGGCCTGTTTCTTAGTCTGCACAAATATGATACAGTGATCTTGGAACGTCCGGCATACCAGGGCTGAAAAAACAAGCGTGACAGAAATCAGAGATATACCAGATTGACAATGTGAATCCAACGTTAAGTATTTCTACTATGGCTAATTAATATAAAGTCCAACAGGTCATTTATGGTTCACCTTGCATCCTGGTCTACACATCAGAGAAGGGAGAATTCATCCCCCTCATATTTTATAGTGAGAAATTTTACTTCCTGTGATTGGATTATCAGAGGGATTACCGTACCCAAGTTTAGAATCAATCTATAACCTAGAACTGGAAATATCACACAAACAACAAATGTTAATAAATGTTACGACTGTGACATTTTATGACCTTGTCTAACTATGGCCATATACAATGATAGGCTAAATGAGGAGCCTTTCAGTCTTTGAAATGCTTCTTCCCATTTCTAACATAATTTGTGTATTTCAATCCATATGTTTGAAGTACAAATCAGCAACATTGGCCACTCCATCACCTTCCCTAGCTGGCAGGACATATCCTAATATACATCTGTAAACTCTGTAGGTTTTGTTGTACAAACCAGCAACGATGGCCACTCTGTCGACCTCCCTGTTGAGATGTAAACTTCTTAACTCCTGTCTAAGCAGGTTAGGGAGATCGCACTCTCTAAAATGGAGTTAAATATGGTCATTTTTGCTTAATAACTGTTGATTCCTCCTTAATCAATGCTCCAAAACATCAGGCGCATTAATCTATATATATTGTTCCATGGCCTAAAATTAATTTACAATTAGAAGAACCAGTCAACATTATTTCACTAGCATGAAAAATATTTGGCCTCTTATACATGTATGGAAATTATACAGATGACAATTTATTTTTTAACTACCATTTGATGACGACCTTTTTTACCTCCATTTCAGAGAGCGGGATCACCCTCTAATCTGCTAGGCCAGTATATTTCACATGTTTAATGTACAAACCAGCAACAATGGCCTCTCTATCACCTTCCCTGTTAGGACGTATCCTGACGAACTCCTGTCTAAGGCTGTATGCCACGTCTGTGTTCTCATTAATGAATATTTTCACAGGTTTATTCAGAGATACAGCAGCTAGATCCTTCACCTGTTCGTCCAATGAGAAAGAAGTAAATGTGATATAATCATGTGATCCTGTTTTGTGATTATCATCCATCATTAATTCCATTATAAGTATGGCACTGGTTATAGATTCAGGTCCAGCCAAATTTTGGAGTACAATATTTCAAATTTGTATGTGGTCGTGCGACGCTTAGTTCAGAAGAAAAACGATGGGACCCAGTAGTAGTATATCTGAAGCTGTGAACAGAGAAATTTACTACCAACAACTTTGGCATGTGCTTTACCTCCGACCTCAGACTAGAAGTTTACGTTTTAATCGTAAACAAGATTAAGTCGAAGAACGGAGACCAAAAATCTTTGACCTTTACCTCTGGATGGGTCACCTCAGATGGACATCATTGTGGCATCTATATGGAGATAACCACATCTATACTACAGGCGCACTCGATACACATTGAATTTAAAATACTGAAGCAGTGAGTTCTTCGATTTAAGCATATTCAAGTACATTGACTTGAGAACGATACTAGTACCTGTATCGAAACGTCGTCCTGAATAAACTAGAAGTTGTTATCCATAAGCAATTTGTTTATTTATCAAGTACATTCAGTTTGCATGCAGGACCAGCGATAAAAAGGGTTGATGTGGCTCTTAAAAAATTACATGGCAGTGCCTGTGGAGCCAGAAATTGATATTATTCAGTTTACCTCATCGGACATAGTGGCAGAGAAGAGCATAGTCTGTCGAGTCCTAGAACATAATCGTATAACTTCCTTCATCTGTTCAGCAAATACTTCATCCAACATCCTGTAACCAAGACCAACAAGCTAAATGCTATCACAGTACATATATGTCACAAATGCTGTCAAGAGCCATCATTGGATTTAACATATACCCGTACAACAAACAGATTTTGAATCTACATGTAGAACTACAGAGCTCAAAGTGAATTTGTTTGGCAGGATTTGATGGTTTATGCAAAATGTGGTCACGTTCCAAACTATTTCGTGATCATCCAGTTGAGTGACCTTGACCTTTGATCTCCACCTCCATGTGGTACTCAACACAAAATCTCCCCATAATGAATTCACTCACAAAAATTTTAAAATGCTGTCCTGAATTTTGACCCACAGTGACCTTGCCCATGAACTAAAATATGGTGAATGACACATCGGCTTCCCCTAATTTATCCATTCAATTTTTTGTTATGATATTTAATTATTTCCCGATTTTGGGATGAGAAAAACCTTGATCTTGACATCAATTTTGTTACGCAACAATTTTTCCCCCAAATCTATCCACTCACTCACATTTTTTTAGTTTTTGGGTCATAGTCAACTCAACATTTGACCTCGACCTCAAGCTTGGTATGATACACATTCTCTCCCCCTGGTGTATTCACTCACAAAAAATTGTGACTGTAGACAGAAAACTGTCAGATATAAATATTCAGAGGAATGGACACTGAAACCACTATCACTAAAATAGTCTGCCTTCTTGGCAGCTGGTATATAAAAATGAAGTCTTAAACTCAAGTGGGACTCTTCTATATATTTTAAGTAAAAAATAACATGAATTTATTAACTGCCAATTGGGAATAACTGAAGTCAATGAAACACGTTTGCCAGACTGGCATGATGAAATCACTGTACTGGAATGGGAGATAATAACAGGGTCCCGACGTCGAATCCCACACAAATCAGATTTTTATGGATTAGTTGAACCAAGTAGTAGTTCAAGTGGCAGGATGTAGTCTTTTTAGAGAATAAACAGGTAAACAAGGATTTAATTGAACTAGATGAACAGGTGTAAAAGTGAACCAGAAAGCGGATGAAAGTCTGAGCATGCATATGTAAACCTTGAACATAAAACAGAAGTTGTCTGTTTTGTCAATAGGCCTACCAAGAATCCAACTCCAAGTAATTTTTGACAAAAAATGATATTACTTTATATTCAGCATGCCGGCAAAGTTTCAAACCGTCAACATCATATTAAATAGAAAGTGTCTCTTAATATCAAAGAACTTTAACATGAAAACTGAATGAAGACTGTTGACACCAAGCAGTCAACCAGACATCATCGATGTATAGAACAAATTCCATCTGACCAAAAATGTAAGCTGAAAAAAAGTAAAACTGAATAGATTGGTTAAAAGTGGTTCAGTGCACAGATATGAAAATATGCGAGTGAAGCATTCTCATGAAAACATCTCATCAAAGGACCATCATTACTAATTACATATGGTACATCTCATTTCTTACCTATCTGCTTCATCTAGAATTAGTATTTCTATGTTGTGTAAACTAAAGTTTGGCGAGTTGTGTAGGTGATCTATAAGTCGACCTGGGGTTGCTATGACGATATCAGGTCCCAATCTCAGAACAGCTTCTTGGGCTTTCACATCCAAACCACCTGGATAAGACAAAATTGGAAAGGTTTAGAAAATATCATGGGAACCGCATCACATCAATCCATATATTCAAAACTTTGCAAAATATTGGCATGAATTAGTTTGAAGTGATTTTTTTTAACAGTGAAGTAATCACATTTGGTGAGAAATCAAATCGATATATATTACTTGTGATGAGCTTTGTTGTATACCTGGATAGATAGATGGCTACAGCATAAAACATACCCATATAACTAAACAAAATATTGTAACAAAGGATACAATGACATATGACATGGATCATAAAATAGTTCACAAATTCAGCTTTCTTCCTTTCACAATACAACAGTAAACCCACTTGTAGAGAATGTAATAACCCACCTTAGATATAATACCCCACCTGTAGATAATGTAATAACCCACCTGTGGATAACATAATAACACACCAGTTGATAATGTAATAACCCACCTGTTGATAACATAATAACCCACCAGTTGATAATGTAATAACCCACCTGTTGATAACATAATAACCCACCTGTAGATAATGTAATACCCCACCTGTTGATAACATAATAACCCACCAGTTGATAATGTAATAACTCACCTGTTGATAACATAATAACCCACCAGTAGATAACATAATAACCCATCTGTTGGTAACATAACAACCCACCAGTTGATAATGTAATAACCCACCTGTAGATAACGTAATACCCCACCTGTTGATAACATAATAACCCACCAGTTGATAATGTAATAGCCCACCTGTAGATAATGTAATGCCCCACCAGTTGATAACATAATAACCCACCTGTAGATAACATAATAAGCCACCTGTTGATAACATAATAACCCACCTGTTGATAACATAATAACCCACCAGTTGATAACATAATAACCCACCTGTTGATAACATAATAACCCACCAGTTGATAATGTAATAACCCACCTGTTGATAACATAATAACCCACCAGTTGATAACATAACCCACCAGTTGATAATGTAATAACCCACCTGTTGATAACATAATAACCCACCTGTAGATAACATAATAACCCACCTGTTGATAACATAATAACCCACCTGTTGATAACATAATAACCCACCAGTTGATAACATAATAACCCACCTGTTGATAACATAATAACCCACCAGTTGATAACATAATAACCCACCAGTTGATAATGTAATACCCCACCTGTTGATAACATAATAACCCACCTGTAGATAACATAATAACCCACCTGTTGATAACATAACCCACCAGTTGATAATGTAATAACCCACCTGTAGATAATGTAATACCCCACCTGTTGATAACATAACCCACCAGTTGATAATGTAATAACCCACCTGTAGATAATGTAATACCCCACCTGTTGATAACATAATAACCCACCAGTTGATAATGTAATAACCTGCCTGTTGATAATGTAATACCCCACCTGTCGATAATGTTATAACCCACCTGTAGATAATGTAATACCCCACCTGTTGATAACATAATAACCCACCAGTTGATAATGTAATAACCCACCTGTTGATAACATAATAACCCACCAGTTGATAATGTAATAACCCACCTGTTGATAATGTAATACCCCACCTGTCGATACTGTTATAACCCATCTGTAGATGATGTAATACCCCACCTGTTGATAACATAATAACCCACCAGTTGATAATGTAATAACCCACCTGTTGATAACATAACCCACCAGTTGATAATGTAATAACCCACCTGTTGATAATGTAATACCCCACCTGTCGATAATGTTATAACCCACCTGTAGATAATGTAATAACCCACCTGTTGATAACATAATAACCCACCAGTTGATAATGTAATAACCCACCTGTTGATAACATAATAACCCACCAGTTGATAATGTAATAACCCACCTGTTGATAATGTAATACCCCACCTGTCGATACTGTTATAACCCATCTGTAGATGATGTAATACCCACCTGTTGATAACATAATAACCCGCAGTTGATAATGTAATAACCCTGTTGATAACATAATAACCCACCAGTTGATAATGTAATAACCCACCTGTTGATAATGTAATACCCCACCTGTCGATAATGTTATAACCCACCTGTAGATAATGTAATAACCCACCTGTTGATAACATAATAACCCACCAGTTGATAATGTAATAACCCACCTGTTGATAACATAATAACCCACCAGTTGATAATTTAATAACCCACCTGTTGATAATGTAATACCCCACCTGTCGATAATGTTATAACCCACCTGTAGATAATGTAATACCCCACCTGTTGATAACATAATAACCCACCAGTTGATAATGTAATAACCCACCTGTTGATAATGTAATACCCCACCTGTCGATAATGTTATACCCCACCTGTAGATAATGTAATACCCCACCTGTGGATAACATAATAACCCACCAGTTGATAATGTAATAACCCACCTGTAGATAACATAATAACCCACCTGTAGATAATGTAATAACCCACCTGTTGATAACATAATAACCCACCTGTAGATAATGTAATAACCCACCTGTAGATAAAATACCCCACCTGTGGATAACATAACCCACCAGTTGATAATGTAATAACCCACCTGTAGATAACATAATAACCCACCTGTAGATAACATAATAACCCACCTGTTGATAACATAATAACCCACCTGTTGATAACATAATAACCCACCAGTTGATAATGTAATAACCCACCTGTAGATAACATAATAACCCACCTGTAGATAACATAATAACCCACCTGTTGATAACATAATAACCCACCTGTTGATAACATAATAACCCACCAGTTGATAATGTAATAACCCACCTGTTGATAATGTAATACCCCACCTGTCGATAATGTTATAACCCAACTTTCAATAATGTAATACCCCACCTGTAGATAGTGTAATACCCACCTGTAGATAATGTAATAACTCACCTGTAGGTAATGTAATACCCCACCCGTAGATAATGTAATAACACACCTGTAGATAATGTAATAACCAACCTGTAGATTGTAATAACCCACATGTTGATAATGTAATAACACACCTGTAGATAATGTAATAACCCACCTGTAGATAATGTTATAACCCACCTGTAGATAATGTTATAATCCACCTGTAGATAATGTAATAACCCACCTGTTGATAATGTTATAACCCACCTGTAGATAAAGTTATAACCCACCTGTAGATAATGTAATAACCCACCTGTTGATAATGTTATAACCCACCTGTAGATAAAGTTATAACCCACCTGTAGATAATGTAAATACCCAACCTGTATGTAATGTGAATACCCCACCTGTAAATAATACATCTCACCTGTAGATAATGTAATAACCCACCTGTAGATAATATAATAACCACCCTGTAGATAATGCAATAATCCAGCTGTAGATAATGTAATAACCAACCTGTAGATTGTAATAACCCAAATGTTGATAATGCAATAACCCACCTGTAGATAATATAATAACCCACCTGTAGATTATGTAATAACCCACCTGTAGATAATAACCCACCTGTAGATAATGCAATAACGTACATATAGATAATGTAATAATCCACCTGTAGGTAATGTAAAAACCCACCTGTAGATAATGCAATAACTCACCTGTAGATAATGTAATATCAATGTTGGAATGCTGTGCTAACTGTTTGGCCACCTGATATACCTGGACAGCCAGTTCCCGTGTAGGTACCAACACCAGTACACGGGTAACGGGGCTCTGTTTAGGTTTATATAACAGTCGCTCCAGCACTGGTAACATAAATGCCACTGTTTTACCTGGAAGTTGAGAAATGCATCAATATTCTTGAGACTTCATGAGCTGCATCACAAACGATAGTCGTTAACATTTGATAATAGTATATTTATCATCCAATGAGAGGCTAACACAATCAGTCCAGAAGATGAACCAGAAGTACTAATTCAGTCAGTTGATTGGTTAACTGGACCAAAATGGGCAAACAGGAAGTGTCAATCAAATAATCTGATTGGTTGCTTGGTATTGTGCGAGTCCCTCATTGGTGTATTTGTGACTGAGATATTGTGTTCACACAGCTATTCACATTTTAACCTCCGTGACCCTTGAAAATAGGTCAAGGTCAGTCAGAAGTGAACTTGACCAAGAGGCCTACATAAGATAGCATTGTGCCAAAGATCCAGTCAATATCTCTCTTTAATACTGAGATATTGCATTCAGACATCTATTCCAATTTTTGACCTCTGTGACCTTTGAAAATAGTGCAGGTCAGTCCTGGGTGAATCTGACTGAGAGGTCCTCATGAAGCAACATTGTACCAAATATCAAGGATTTAGCCATCTATGTTATTGAGATATTGCATTCACAACATTTGGGCTGGACAAACATGATAAACAGATCGATGGACAAATTGTCGGCATGATCATAAATGCACAGCATTTTCCTAGTCCCCACTAACTTACACGGCGGAAGAAAATAAAATTTATGGTTAATTTTTCCATTTTCATCTCAGTTCTGTGTTAATTTGTGTTGTGTTGATGAGCATCAATTGCATAAGGTGATATGTTGACGTGATTTTTGTTTTCATTTTTCTGATGTGTATACAATTATAACAACTAAATTCATGCTATCAGTTTCAAGGATAATATATGTTGAAAAGATGGAAGTCAGTCAAGTGTTCTTCTCACCTGAGCCAGTCACTGCACAAGCACAGATGTCTCTACCGAGTAATGCCACAGGAATTGTCGCAGCCTGGATAGGGGTGGGCCTCTCAAAATTCATTTTACCCAATGCCTGCAGGACAGAAGCATGTATATCAAAGCAGCTGAATATTGACTTTGGGACTACAAAATTCAAAGCGAGTAAGAAAAAAAAAATTCTTTCTACGTACTCGTCCACACCTTGATTTAGAGAGAGCGAGTCTATCAGGAAATCTAAGGTGACAACAGTAGCCTTCTATGCTTGAAAGTGATAGAACGTATCATGTTAGTTGCTGTATTGTGATCCCGACCTCCTCCCTGTCCACCCCGATATTTTTGACAAAATCTGTCACTAAATCCCCCTTCTAGATTTTTTATTTGCTAACAAAAATCTGCTATTTTCATGAATTCATCACCATGTACCTTTAACAATGGCCTGGAGATGTTCATGTCTTGAAAACTCAGTCGATCATCATAGCTTTCTATAGTCTCTGTAAACTGCACCTTTTCACCCTGAAACAAGAGATGTACTAATTATATTAGTTTCATTAAAGGATTTTTATGTAGGGCATGAAGAAGTTTTGGGCATCTCAAATTTGTTGACAGATGAATGTAATCACCGTGCATGTTGAAGAGGACTGTAATATTTATACTTCTATTTCAGTCTTAAGGATGATTTACACTATCACAAGTTTGGTTATATTCCAAATAAGTTCACATGAGTGTTCAGTAAATACCTAGGATGGGGGGTGTATCCCTGTATTGATATACACGTTAAGAACAGAAAACATTTGATGCATCAAACCAATTCCACAAGGGTATGCTTTAAAAATGTACATCAAAGATGGATGCAAAATTACACTTAGAGCAAAAAGAAATTTCTTGGGAATGATCAAAAACACTGTTTACTTGATGTTTTAATACCGTTAATATAGAGTTTGAATTAAAGATAAAGTAAATGCAACAGCGAGTGTGAATGTACCTCTTCCTCTGGATCATCTCTTCCTCTTCTTCTTTTCCTTTTCCTTTTCTCCTTTGTTTTTATTGTATCTGGAGAAGAATATGTCAACACTGTACAGATAAGTTATTGTTCCAACAATGGTGTGTAAGTAAATTCACTAATATACAAACGCACATATGACGAGAATGAAATTCGCTCTCGCTGATATGTCACAGTGCAATCTGGCATTGAAATTGATGAATTGCTTCAAGTTGAATATTGCGTATATTGGCTTTTAAATACCGTGCATTTCATAGTGTACTGATGCTTCGTTCCTTAGCTGTAATACCCTCTACAACCCGTAGACAAAGTATCTGGATGATGTGCATTGTGTTGATTAAAACTGTCTGGCATTTTTAACCCATCATCTTAATTATGATTCACTGTGTCCAATCTCCATGAACAGTGCTTCCCAGTGAACTATGACCCATGAGTAAGGACCAATATTATTTAACGCTGCATTTAGGGGGGTGCAGTTTTTGCATGCACCACTTCAATGTCTTGGAATGACGAGATAATATCTGCATTACAAAATCCATGCAGCAGGTCAAACTGTGGCAAAATCTAATCAGTTTGGGAAAACTGCTTCTCAAATATGGATGTAAAAAAGGTTGTTTTTGCTGAATAAATTGATAAATGTATTGCAGTATGGAAAGTCCTCCAGAGGGAACAATGGATAAACATAATCCGCTTCAGATGCCGTTCGTAACTAAATTGTCATGTATCTAATTAGCAAAACAACAGATGATATGTATTTTCACCGGTTAGAATAAAAACCATGAATCCTTCTACTGGAAAATCATTGATAGTATATGTAACAATATATAAAGTATGCTGCCTGAGGATTTTGAGATATGGTCAAGAATTAATCAAAAGATATTGAACAAAAATGAACTGTTTTACCTCCATTTTAGAGAAGCTGTCCTCCCTAACTGCTAATACACTGGCAAAGGCACCAAGCTAATTATGCACTGTTATGCAGGATAGCTTTGAAATTGATAGTTTATAATTTAGTGCTGAGTACAGAAGACTAAACATCTACTACAGAGTTATCTCACCTGTTTTCATTTCTTCATCGGAGGACTCAATATCTTCATCAATCTCATCCTCCTCGATGTTACTATGGTGACTGTCCTCCTCATTGTTACCATGGGCACTGTCCTCCTCACCATCCTTACTCGCCGTTTCACTAGGATTCTAACACAGGTATAAGAAAACAATTGCAGAACTTCAAGAACTAGCTCATTGATTACAATATCTTTGTAAGCTCACTAATGATAGAAATCTCCGTGTAAATGTCGGCATTATGTCGCTTAAGTTGTAATCCCTACTAAATCTTCTCCTAGACTTTCCCAGCTTCTAAATCTCACACAAAGAGTTTGAACTCAAGTAATTCACCTTCCCACTTTAATTCTTAGACAAAGATCTGCACTGGTGGATTGACGGGTGCATCGACACTTGACTTCTGGCATAATTTTGTGGTTCATACTCTTCCTCGCCTTCTTGTGACTACAGCATGGACATGGTGACTATTTTTAATCGGTGATAGCTGGACTATTTTTGACTTGAAGTTGCCAAAATTAGCATCAATTTAAGCATAATGGACTTTTCTCGGAATAGCAAGAACATCTGATGCATTTTTTCCATATGTACACCAGTTATCAACAGTTTAAAATATGCCCATGCTGTAGCTATAGGCAGGAAGAAAATTACAAACCACAAATTTATACCAGGGCTAGAATCATGCGTCGATGCACCCGTTAGTCTGCCATGGCAAATCTTTTTGTCCTTAAATTGGGAAGGGAGATTAACGGTGGATGCATAATTTTTATCTCCTAAAATAGAAGTGAATGTGTACATGTATTACCATGGTAACACGTACAGACATTTAGCTAAGATTGTGAAAACAGGGTGTACTTGTTTATCACTCATCGTTATACATGATTATACTAATAAAGGTCTATATTATCTACATTGAAGGCCACATCTTCAAAATACATGCACATAATATTCTGTCAAATCAAGTTAAATTTCCTGCATTCAGTATGTTTACTTTATTGCATGTAGGCCATGGGCCTGAATACAAGAGTCAGACATCATACAATAAACCACAAGTGGGTGGTATGTGAATGATATAGTTATAAGTTATCACTGTGATACAGGTATGTGAAGCATATTGTGCCAAACAGGGACTTAAGTGTATATGTTATATCAGTGCTTCGGATTTGAAAAATTCAGAAGAGCTAAAAATCGCTCTTCTAATTTTGTCAAGAAGAGCGATCACTCCTCTAAAAAAAACCCTTCTAAAAACTTTTAGAAGAGCTATTTACGAGAATGGGGATGTAACTAGTAATTCCCATTTTATGATTCTTCTTGCAAGAAAAGTATTAATATTATTTTCAAACTTCTTAACATTATGAAATGCGACATCAATATTATCTGACAATCATGTATGAAATGTTGATAATAAACGTAAGCGAAACCAGTTATCCCTGATGTGTTTCATTGTTATCCCTTTATTTCTTTCTGTGCCTTTCCTCGGATTCTGCGATGTTTGAGAATTTTGTCAATGTTTTGCACAGTTTGCGCCAAACTTCTGTTACGGTACCATGCCGTTTTCGGCCGTATACGATAGAACACCACCAGTGTTCCGCCTTTTAAATGTTTCTAGTCTAACTGTTGGTGGAAGTTTTGTAGCCATTTCGCTTATTCGCGGCCACAATCGATCAAACAAATCCAAAATCAGACGAGCGCGCCAACAACAATATGTCCGTTGACACATCCACACACAGCTGTATCCGCCGCTGTGATTGGTCAGTATTTACACACAGCTGTAGAAATTTAACCAATTATAAGCGAGGACGTTTCGGTCCTCGGTTAAATCCGAACCAAGTTTAACTCCTTTGCCAGAAGAGCTCGCACACTTCCGGATTTTCGTGATCGAAACGTCTTGCGTTTTCATGAAAAGTTATTAGAGGTAAATAAAGATTATTCCATACGATAAATTCAAGAAGCGCGAAAAAAAGAGCCTCTAAATTTTGATTCAGGCGCGCGATTGAGCGCTTTCGCTCTCACGCTTCTTAAATCCGAAGCACTGTTATATATAAGTTAGCAAGTATGATTGCTAAGTAATTGATCAACTTCTCTAACACAGACTATAGATATTACCATATTATGATGACCAAATGCCATTGATAGAATGATATATGCATTATACATTATTATTGTTTCTCATCAAATTACAAGCAATTTGTACCAGACCTCTTTTTTCCTCTGTCGTCTGATTTTGGCAATTTTTTCATCCAGTGTTGTGGAGTATACCCGCTTCTTTGCAAACTGAAGGACAGAGGTCAGATCATATCCTGAATTGTCCTCGTACTGTAAAATAATAGAACAGATGTAAGATCATATCCTGAACTGTCCTTGTACTGTAAAATAATAGAAGAGGTAAGACCATATCCTGAACTGTCCTCGTACTGTAAAATAATAGAACAGATGTAAGATCATATCCTGAACTGTCCTCATACTGTAAAATAATAGAACAGAGGTAAGATCATATCCTGAACTGTCCTCATACTGTAAAATAATAGAACAGAGTTAAGATCAAATCCTGAACTGTCCTCATACTGTAAAATAATAGAACAGAGGTAAGATCATATCCTGAACTGTCCTTGTACTGTAAAATAATAGAACAGAGCTAAGATCATATCCTGAACTGTCCTCGTACTGTCAAATAATAGGATAGAGCTAAGATCATATCTTGAACTGTCCTCGTACTGTAAAATAATAGAACAGAGTTAAGATCAAATCCTGAACTGTCCTCGTACTGTAAAATAATAGAACTGAGGTAAGATCAAATCCTGAACTGTCCTCGTACTGTAAAATAATAGAACAGAGTTAAGATCAAATCCTGAACTGTCCTCGTACTGTAAAATAATATAACTGAGGTAAGATCATATCCTGAACTGTCCTTGTACTGTAAAATAATAGAATAGAGCTAAGATCATATCCTGAACTGTCCTCGTACTGTCAAATAATAGAATAGAGCTAAGATCATATCTTGAACTGTCCTCGTACTGTAAAATAATAGAACAGAGTTAAGATCAAATCCTGAACTGTCCTCGTACTGTAAAATAATAGAACTGAGGTAAGATCAAATCCTGAACTGTCCTCGTACTGTAAAATAATAGAACAGAGTTAAGATCAAATCCTGAACTGTCCTCGTACTGTAAAATAATAGAACTGAGGTAAGATCATATCCTGAACTGTCCTCGTACTGTAAAATAATAGAACAGAGTTAAGATCAAATCCTGAACTGTCCTCGTACTGTAAAATAATAGAACTGAGGTAAGATCATATCCTGAACTGTCCTTGTACTGTAAAATAATAGAACAGAGCTAAGATCATATCCTGAACTGTCCTCGTACTGTCAAATAATAGAATAGAGCTAAGATCATATCTTGAACTGTCCTCGTACTGTAAAATAATAGAACAGAGTTAAGATCAAATCCTGAACTGTCCTCGTACTGTAAAATAATAGAACTGAGGTAAGATCAAATCCTGAACTGTCCTCGTACTGTAAAATAATAGAACAGAGTTAAGATCAAATCCTGAACTGTCCTCGTACTGTAAAATAATAGAACTGAGGTAAGATCATATCCTGAACTGTCCTCGTACTGTAAAATAATAGAACAGAGTTAAGATCAAATCCTGAACTGTCCTCGTACTGTAAAATAATAGAACAGAGCTAAGATCATATCCCTAATTGTCTTCAAATTGTAAAATGATAGAACAGAGGAGAGGGTATATGCATATGTCCACATTGGAAAGAGGTTCTGTGTTCAACTCCCACTGGCCACATATTTATTCTCTATTCAACCCTTTCAGCGATCATTCCCCTTTTAATTATCAGGTAAAGCAAAATAATTTGATCGCTGGATATTATTAAACGCTTTGACTTCGATCAGCAAATTACGTTGCCCATATTTGCTATTGCCTTTTGATTGGTCATTGTTCATATTTGATCAGTTATTTGCTGATCACTGACCCTTATTTCCAACCCTGAATATGTACACTTAAAGTAAGCCTAATTAAAGCCAATCCCAAGGGCAGATCAGTGAAAGGGTTAAAACAGCATCTCATACATGACAACAACTGTTGGAGAACTTCACCTGACAGAGCATATATTCACTATCTGTGAAAGCTAGTGACCATGAAACTTAGTCTTAAATGTGCCACCCTTTGTTATTCATTTATACTACACGGACTAACACGGCGACCCCAAATTCCTGTTTAGTCCGGTGGCTTAAGGTCAAGATCGTGACCGGCTGGAATAAAGCACCATATTTTGCACAGAGGCTCATTTGGGCATAAGAAATGATCTCAGAAGGGGTGCCCATTTCTACAGGTGGTGGAAGGCCCTTAATTTGCATAAATCCAATATGGCCGCCATAATATATACTGTAACCACCTGTTGGCGACTATTTGACAACTTGAAACGCTTTTTTACAAGAGATTGCTTTTCTACGAGCATGACGGACTCACGAAGAAAATAATAACAATCATTGGGAGCTTTATTATCCTAGGAATATCCAATATGGCTGCCAGAGCGTCACCAATAATGGTATTATTGCCATACACATGCATGTGTGCTTGTATACATGCTAATAGATACATGTATCATATATATTTATAAAGGCTCCATAAAGAGGTTTCTGTACATGTAGCTCTGTTATGATCGAGTCGATCAAGCACGCATGAACGTTATTGACTATTTTCTTTTCTATAAATATCCAATATGGCCACCAGCGCGCCATCCTCAGTGCTGATTATCGGTACAAAAAAATCTGTTTCGAAGGATGAAACTTCAGGTTATCGTACATGCCACGGTTGTGAACTACATCAAATGTTGTCAATTGGATTCTGCCCGGCTCCTTACATGTACATTAGCATGTGTAAATCCAGCAGTAAAGGGAGTTACTTTTCAACACCGGTAAACCCGATCAGGCTAAAAACTGTGCTAAGTAACTACCCTGAGGTAGATTTACTCGTTTCAAGTTTCACAAACGGTTTCGATATTGGGCACTCGAGAAACTATGCATTTACTGTCTCGTGCAATCGTTCATCTGCAATGCAAACCCTGCTATCGTGGACGCCAACTTAGACAATGAATTGTCGAAGGTCGAGTTGCTGGTCCTTTCTCAACTCCTCCTTTTGGCAATATGGTTGGCTCTCCATTAGGCTTAGTCCCCCAAAGGGAACCTAATATTTTTAGGGGCTCTCAATGGCCGAGTTGTCTAAGGCGCATCGCTGGTGATCGCTAGCCTTATACCGCCGAGTTGGCACGGGTTCGAGTCTTGCTGGTGCATGTGTGGAAGTTTTGCCAGTTACTTGCCGACGAGCCGGAGGTGGTTGTCTTCAGGTATTCCCGCTTCCTCCACCATTAAAACTGACTTTCACCATATGAGTAAACTAACCTTGAATGTGACATTAAACCAAATCCCCCTTAATACTTTTAGGGTGATACATGATTTATCTTACCCTGAAAAATCTGCCTTGTCTATTAATGGTGCGATTCCACAGGACCTATGATATGATGGCAAAAATCTATTTAGATGTTGCCTTCCGCATCATACCTATCGAGTCAGCGATTTACGCCTTATTGGAGTTTACCTGGGGTGACAATTATTCTTAGATCGGCGCCTATCGATGGGATGCTCTACATCCTGTAAACTATTTGAGAGCTCAGGTCATTCTCTGCAATCGGTTATGGCTACAATATCAGAGGTGACCCACATACTGGATGTCGGTACAAATGGCGCTAGCCACTGTTCTATAGCTCTTAACACTTTCACTTACTTGTGTGAGTATTTGGGTATTCCAATCAAACATGGCAAGACCTTATCAACAATAGTTATGCATGAGATTCAACTGGACTCCAGAAATATGAAAGCATCATTTCCAGAAGACTAAATTCATAAACTGAAAGCATGCTGAGCGAATTCTCGCGCCGTAAAAAGTTCCCTTGTGGAACTGCAGTATCTCACTGGCTCGCTCATTTTTTTCTCCGCTGCCTGACAGACTTTAAAGAGGTAGTAGCGTGATTTTAATTGTTTAGGTAAACTAAACAGCTTGATCACTTGCAATATTTGCCAAAAGATTTTCAAGTCGTGAAGTCTTGTATTTCATATAGGGACCAATATTGTCAGATTCTTCAATTCGGTCTAGTGAACAACATGAAAATGGGAAATGACTGAGATGACGTCGGATAACGTGACCAAGTGTCCATGACGTCACGTTAGAAGCTGTCATAGTGTAACAAAAGTTCTAAAATCGAGAATGACGTTGCAAAGCATCATGCTCGGAATGTCAATGCGCGTTTTGGGACGTCATCTCAGGCACTGGAGCCAAGTGCAGGTGCTGTCACGTTTTTCAGAGAATGCCAGGAGTGTGATTTCAATGCCCTTGATATTAACAAATCAGGTCACAGAAAAACGGTCACCATAGTTCATCTCGACTACTAAATAACTTTTATCGAAATATGCTATTTGCTGAATATTTTTTAAATGACGCTACTACCTCTTTAACAAAAGGTGTATCACAGGCTCACCATCACATTCGCTTGAATAAAGCTAGAGACTATATTAATGGATGTTTTTGGATCCTCGTGGATAGACAAAGAATGGCCAGCACATCTTGCGCACTTTTACATATCACGGTCACGAAGCTGTTCCCCATCGTCCTTGCCGTGGACATTTGGGGCCACAAACTGGAAAATCATAACATTCTCTTCCTTTGTGATAATATGGCCGTGGTTGAAATAATAAATCACCAATCTTTTATTGCTGATGAAATTAATGCGTCAGTTAGTAGTTACCTGCCTTCGACATTACATTCTGTTCATATCAAAACACATTTCGGAACAATCTAACGTTATTCCTGACAAGCTCTCCCGGTTAAAATTTCAGGAAGCGCTGTCTCTAGCCCCTTGGCTTAACCGCTGTTGCTGACTCTTTAAAGCAGACAGCTAGAGTTC